>PVKZ01003320.1:111505-141758 GCA_004027375.1 Macroglossus sobrinus | reverse complement strand
TCCTAAATTTATTGTGGCATTTAGTGTCACATCTTAAATGTTTTCCATTCTGCCCGACCCCAAAATCCATGCTCTAAAGCACTGCAGAATGTTATAGCCTGCCTCTCCGCTTCCTGCAAAGCCTGAAAAACCCATGTGAGTCACTCATGTAGATTAGAGTGTTGAATTCCCCTTTTTCTATTGTGAAAACTATTAACGTTACAACAGATGAACCCTTTGTTTTAAAAGTACTCAAAGCAAAACCTTATAAAAATAAAACAAATATTTTTGAATAATACCATCTTTACCATTCTGAAACATGTTTAATGGATACAATCATTTTATATAGGGATCTAGATATGATGCTTCACTTAAGAAATTTCATAAAATAAAGCTTAGCAAACTACGCAGAATTTATTTTCAATTGGGTTAAGTCTGCTATTACTGATTCCATAAAGTAACTTTTTGTGTGTCAGTAAGATAAAATTAGGGGGAAAATAACTTCTCTCCTAATCTTTCATCAGTTTCAGAAGTACGTTTTCAACATTTTTATAATTTTGCCCTTTGCAAAATACTGTTTATCTCATGGACATTTGGCACATTTTGAAGGTTCACCTACAGCCTATGAGCTCAGATGGGATTCTTACAATATGGTGGCTGAGACCTCACTTGCATAGCCTTCTCCCTGCATACTCTCCATATCTTTCTCCTAGATAAGCCTCGAATCTCCATGTTATTTTGCTGCTGAAGCAAAGAATCATTCATTTCCACAAATGTTTGCTCAGATACTCATAGCATAGACCAATGCCAGGGACAGCTGCTGCTGTGTGGGATTGAAGGGCAATTTTTCCATTTAGAGACCTGAGAAAATCTGGCCATAGCAGCAATTAGTCAACTTAGTCTACATTCTCTTCTTTTTTTGTTTCTTAGCATTCTTTATTCAGGAGGCAAGGTTGCATGAACATTCATCCTATCATTTAAACACATTTAAAACTGCAAAGCCCAAAGACATGGGTCATCTGAGCTTCCTATGTCAGTTCTTTCACTCATTGTCCATGATTTGGGCCAGATCACTAGAAAATGTCTAAGCATCAATGTAATCATGTGTAAAGAGAAGTAATAATGACCATCCAATAGACCTACTCAATAAAATTCTTAGGAAAAAATTAAATATGATAATATATATAAAACATATTTAAAAATGTCTGGCATACAGGAGATATTTCATCAATACGGGCTTCTGCCATTACTGTTATTACTAGCATGTTATTACTTTTAAAGTATACTGCTTCCTGAGCCAAAATTGAGAAGGAAATCTTTCTAAAGCAAATATTAAATAGTCTGGGGGAAGCATTAGAAATCCCTCTAAGTACTTAGGAAAATCTTCTTAAATACTGTTGTGATTATTATTTGGATAATAGGAATTAGAGCCATTTTACAGGCAATCTAAGAAAATACCTGCATTCTTGCCTTTATCATGTAAATATTGGCTGTATAATCAATGGGGAAAAATTTACTAAAATTATTAGACTTCACCGTTCAAGAATGTGAATAGATACATGGATGGGCTAAAAAAGATTATGAAACTGTATGAAAATAATGACTATGTATGTGTTTTCTGATAAAAGAGTTCAGAGTTTTTATCCGATTTTGAAAAGCTAATAGTTTAGAAATATGCAATTCTACACTAAATGTATTGGAGTAAATAATTTATGTCTTCAGCTTTTATTTCCTCTAGAAGCCTGAAGAATATATCAAACTTACGCCCTAAAAAATACAATCTAGTGCAGTGTCCTGTCATCTTTTTGAGGTGACTGTCCTTTTTGATAATTGTACAAAAATTATAAACTTCCTCTTAAGATTCATGGATTATAGTAAATCATAACTGTACCTTCGTTGGTTCTTGGTGGCAGTCTCTCATTCATAGAGGCTGGGAATGGACCATCTCTCCCTTTCTGGGCATATGGACCCTTTTACAATCTCCCCTGGCATTTACTTACCCACAACCTCCCTTGTTCTGTGAGAAAGTCACAACAATGAGCCCCTTTTTACTACTGGTAATTTACTACTGGTAATTTTTACTACTGGCAAGGAGGGAAAGAGAGAACAAGAAAGGGAAGAAAGGAGGAAGAGACAGAGAGATTACAGAGTCATTCATGAGGATGGAAAAGAGAGAGAGGAGAGAGAGAAGGGAAGGAAGGAGAGAAGGGAGAAGGAAGTAAAGAGAAGAGGGGAAGAGAAAAGATGGGTAAGAGGAAAGAGGGGGAGGGAAGGAGAGAAAGAGAAAAGAGAGAAAAAAGGAAGAGAGATTATGACTTGGTAGCTTCTGCCATGTTAATTTGTGGTTTCTGAAAAACATCTCCCTAAACCCATCAGCTGCCTTATCTACTCAGCACATTCTCTCTGAGATAAAGAAGAAAGAATTAAGAAAATTCTGATCCACAGCTTTTAAAACTACCTATGAATAATATTTTTAAAAATCTTATGAAGTATATAGTATATTGGAATAATCTGCTTTTTCTAAGCATTATTTTTTATAGTCCACGTTACTATATACCAATGTGGGCTGCTTCTTTATCTACTGCCAAACTACTTTTTGGAGAATGGATGAGGGGACAGTACTCTGCTTAATAAACTGGAACAAAATTCTTTCTATTCCACATTTGCTCTTTTGTCTTGATACAACTTTAGATGATGCATCTTTGCCATTTCTGCTACAGGATAAATTATTTTCAATTCAGTTTAACAAATGTGGATCGGGTGTCTTATGCCTTTTCTTATGTCAGGTCTAAGAAGTATAAGAATTATATCTGCTCTAAAAACCGTATAGTATTACAAATATCAGGGGTGAGCTTCATCAGTCATAAAAGTACTAACTGGAAAAGTAATTTTATAAAAATTAATATGCTTTCCTCTCGAAAAGAGCTACAGTTTTCTCAATATGGTTTTCAATTTGTTCTCTATGCTTCTGGTACCATAACTGCAAAATATTTCACTTGATTCTTACATTATTCATTCAAACATTTATTAAGAAACTGTAAAATCAGTTTACTTTGATAAAACTTCAATTTCTTTAAGATCAGCCTTAAAATGGAGATGCCTGGTATATACATCTAACTGGAGAGTATTAGTGTGAAAAATGTATTAATATAGTCATTTGAAAAGCTTCTTATATAAGGATCTTAATTTTGCGGGGAGCGCCTATGGCTAAGAATAAGCCAAACCATTCTTAGTCAACGTTGATGGTCAGATAACTATCTAGAACCCAACTTCATTAGATGAAGTGGTTCAGTCCACATATATGGACAATACAGAAGAGTCTTGAGATTCTGATAAGAGGAAGAAATATCTGGTTTCTTGAAACCCCATAATAAGGATTCATATTAAAGTTAGAGAGTTTAATTATCATATGGCCTGAAGAACATGTTTATCCCAATGAGTAAAATCAGTTAGGATAACATCCTCCGTCTCTCAGTTCGATGAACCCACTCAAATTTCCTCCCCTGTGACACTAGTCCTGACTCATCCCTACCATCCTAAAGAAGCTTTACTGATGGGAGCAAAGGTCTGTGACCAGATATTGCTGTCACTCAATTGCTATAGTCATTCCACCTTCTGGAGTGACTGACAATTAAGAGCTCAGTGTAAGCAAATGCAGAAATCTCTTCTAAGAAGCCGCTTTTCTTCAAACCCAGGGAAAACTAGTAAAGCAAGTTCTTTGGCTGAGTCTATGGTCCCTACAGAGGTGAAACTACCTCGCTAGAGTTTCTTAGTTCATTTGACACTGTATTTCCAAAACCATTAAGTCCTATAGTCTTCAAAGGATGCTTGCAGATCCCACTGTCCTCTCTTATATTCAGTTTTCCTAAACTAGTATTTTGCAACCTTGACACCATCTTGGACCAGGTAATTCTTTGTTTTTGGGGGCTGCTCTACACATTGTAAGATGTTTAGCAGCATCTCTGGCCTTTACTTACTAAATATTAGAAGTACTACTCCAGTGTGATAACCAAAAGTGTCTCTAAATATTCCCTAATGCCTCCTACGGGAAACATCAGCCCCTATTGAGAACTACTGTTTTAAGACCATGAGCTTGATTAATGAGAGCTCTGTGGATTCTTGCTTAGAGCCCTAGTGACTCAGATTTTATATGTGATTTTAAAAATATTAACTACATAATTCACTGTATATTAACTATATAGCTTGCTAGAATCCAGTGCATTATAAGTAGTAAATCAAATGAGCTAAGCATTGCATGACCCTCTAGAAAAGCTGGGCCTTTGTATTTGTGAGAATTAGGCCATGCCAGAACCAATGGAATGCTCTATCCCCAATGAAAAGTTCACTTGGCAAGCCTTTGGTCACCTACACTCAATCAGAAGCCTAAGACCGGGGCAAAGAGGCCAGCACCATCTGTCTCTAATTTTCTTCTTGCTAACTGGCTTACTTTTGTTAACTGTACTGAACTGATTAGAATTTGTACATATTAACTCATTAATCTTTTTTTTTTTTTACTTTCTTTGTTTTCTGACTTCAAGACCCTTGATCACTCATCATTTATATTGGCCCTCTACTACTGCTCATAGTTCTTTCTTAAATGAGAGTTTCCACTCTGAGTTCTGCTGTATATTCCATATCTAAGATTACTAGTTTGCTTATTTGACTTGTAATATATCACCAGTATAATTTGAGCTCAATGCACTAGTCTCCTAGTCCTGGCATCTCCCTTGGTCCTCAATCTGTTCATATTGTGGCATGACAAAGACAATTAATACATAAAGAATTAGAAGATAGCAGTGTTCCAGTGGGACAAAAAGAGAGAAAACTATAAAAACAATTCGCAGAAACACCTCTGCACACTTCATTACTTTTGAAACTATCACATTATCACATTAGAGTATGACAAGAGTATTTGTAGTAATGGCTATGAGCCTTCGTTAAAAGAGTATATATACTGTACTTGAGAAGGGCCTACTTCAGACACAAGCACATTTAAAATCTTATTTTAAAAAATCATTTCTATTTTGCTAATATTTAATGAATTCTTCCTTCTTGCATGGATCACAAGAACCCAAAAACATCAACTCTAAATGATAAACCAGAAGAGTGTGACAAATTGGTCTACAAAACAAAATTATATAACCAAAGGATAAATAGGACAACTAAGTGATTATTTTAATGAGCAAACCTATTTGCTAAGGACCCTTCCTGGGTCCTCAAATTTCTTTTTTGCACGAGTTTGTGCATTTTCATTTCAGATGTCAAAATTTGCACTTTTCAGATTCTAATCTCTTGCAGCATAATCAATGATGTGCATTGCAGTCATTTTAAAGATGTCAGCACTCAGCAGCAAGGACTTAACAACAACAACAAAAAAAGCCAAAGACACACGTTAAGCTTCACAACCCAACTGCTACCCTAATAAGTGATCAACAAAGAATAAATTGATCTTTGCTGCACTGAAAGCCCCATTGTTGCCTATCGCTGATGGTAACTAACGTTAGACACCAATAAAAGATACACATCTTCAATACATGAGATGAAATACAAGAAAATCAGAGGGGAGGAGGAAAGGGGGACAGAGGGAATCCTAATTATATCAGAATCCCAGGAACTCTGAAATGAACTCCATTCATCTCAGAGGAACATAAAGAACTATAAAGGAGTCTGTGTAAATTTATTATCTGCCTGCTGCTGCATCAGCTGCTGCTAACAGACGCTCCATAGAGAACCAATGGGGAGAAGAGCATTCTTATATGTTCTTCTCATATGAACCTGGGGTGATGGTGTTGAGAATAAATGTAAATGTGAAAATACGGTATTTCATCAGAGCCAAGTTTTGTGTTAACAACTCAGTGGAACTTGGGAGAGCAAAAGTTCAACAAACATTTGTTAAATTATTAAATGAATGAGACTATTTCTAAACAATCTAGAAATCCACAGGGCCACAGGGGCTACTTTTGAACCATGACCTCTGCTTAGCAGGGGAGACAAGAAACTTCTGTGACAGGTAAAAGAAGAAACGATAGTGGACAGACCAGTTACTTGATACCTTTCCTATGTCCCTTAACAACTGGTGATGAGAGTTCCCTTCAAGTCTTCAGGGCTCCATTTAAACATAATTCCATATCTCTTTTATGCTCAAGAAATATGCATTAGGTCAGCTGCATATAATATCGCCTAAATTAGTATCCATAGTAAGCATAAGTACGTACTTGTTCAATTTTTCCATGCAGTAAATTAGTAGAAAAAATGAAAAAAAGAAGACAAAATATAATATGCAAACTTCCTAAGACCAATGGAACCTCATACCTATTAGGTGTCAAGAAAATTTAAGCTAGGTTATATTATTTGATTTTCATATCTAAAGACTGTAAAATTTCTCATTTGTTTATTCATTTTATTTATTTTATTTTTTTAGTTTTGAGAATCTATCCGTGAATACCAAGTTGTTCTCACAGATTAAAAGACCATGTTTTACAGTAAAAGAAATGATTTAAAGTTGTTATGTAACTTTAGAGCTACAATTCAAAGTTTTGTTAAACTGATTAGTGAGCTAATTCTGTTTGTTTATGTACAGAATAATTTTTCAGTGAAGGGGGTATACTGATGTAAAGTATGGATGCCTTGGTTTGCACCCTATCTCTGTCTTTACTATCTACCATTGGCAAAGTCACTTAATTTCTCTGTATCAAAATGTTGTGTGCAATTATTTCTGCATTAGGAGAAACTATGGTAATTTATAGTTTCTCCTTTGTGTTTTTGTTTCTCAGAGTTTTAAAATTCTAACAATTACCAAATTTTGAAAGAGAGAAAAACTAAGTGATGACAAAGCATCAAGTAAAAAGAAAGCCTTAGACTAGGCACCACTTTAGTGATACACTTTTCAAAGTTCCATATTCAGTTATAATCAACATAGTTTCCACCTTTTAATAAGTTAATGGGAATTATAAACTGGCCACTCATTTTTTTTTTTTGCAAATAAGTAATTTCTGGGGATAAGTACATATCAGACCCCAAAAAACTGACTGAAAATGTCACATAAAAATTCACCCATCCTCTTATTATCACTTTTTAGTTTTCATCATTATGATGTTGACCTCTAGCCTACACATAAGACTCTAATACATCCATTGACACTTCTGTTGCTGCAACATGGTTATAAACTCAGCACTTATCATTCACCTGCTCTAAACAATTCCTTTCTTCTTCCATAGTAATAAACCAACATGAAGTCACCCCCATGATCATATTAAAGTTAATTTCCTCCAAATTACATGTCATATTCATAAGACATGACTTTGCATTTAGACAGTGCTTATCTTCAAAGGTGCTCTAAGCACTGCCTGTGGCTTTTATTTATGTGAATGCATCACTGGTGTATAGAGAGACAGATTATTTTCTTTCAAAGATATCCATTTTCTGATTTGCACCAAAAACTTAGTGTCCTTAAGATCATAAATATCATATTTAGTCAAATTGCTATTTCATTGAGCTCATTATTCAGTCTTTCACCGGGAAAAATAAGAGATACTTTATGAAATGCCATTCATTTATTCAATTTACTGCTAGGTGCTGAAGAAAGCTATAAAATGAATCTAAGCCAGCCCTGAATTTTTGGTTCTCATAGCACCATTGGGAAGAGACATGTGACCACAACCCCAATGTATCATGTGATGGGAGACAGAAGAAGAAGAATGTGTTCAGGGTAGGTGTTACCAAAACATTTGTACTGAGTTTTAGAAAGTGAGTAGTTTTTTTGGTTTGTTTGTTTTGTTTTTTGTTTTTTGTTTTTTGTTTGTTTGTTTGTTTTTTGCAAATGGCTTGGAGAGAAATCATGGAAGTCCCATATTCTAAGGAGAATAAAGGGGAGGGAGACAATGACAAGTGCTCCATCCACACCAAGAGATTTCATTTAGTATCTGAAGATTTCATTCCACACACCATGTGGACAACCACCAGAATGTCAGTTGAGAACAGAGAAATCAGAAGTCAATTTAAATGATAAAAGCAAATTGGGCAAGATCGCACAGCTGCTGCCATGCTTCTTCCTGTCTCTAGACCGAGCAAATGGACTTCTGGCTCTCTTGCTGTTTGCTTCACAGGCAGCCTGTTATATCTCTGTGAAAACTCATAAAAAATGTGTTATTGTTGCCATTTTTCTACACATATTACATTTTGCTATTTCCACAACCTTTGGTAATACGTTGGTATCCACAACCTTTGGTAATACGTTGGTATCACTCTACGATTAAACATACTTTTAATTACTGTGACTATGTATCTACTGGCAGGCAGTATGGCTAATGTTCAAGAGAGTAGGCTGAGAAAGGATTCCCAGTATCAGCAATGTGGTAAGAAAAGTAGCATCTTTAGACAAAAAAGGCAGAAGTTCTATATGGATTGTTACTATCCATATAGTTACATATCTATGCACCCACATAACTATCTACCTACCCACCCACCCACTCACCTACCTACCCACACACACACCTACCTACTTACCTACCATCTACAAACCTACCTACCTACTCACCCACCTACCTACTTACATAAATATTTATTTTACATATATTTCATCTACTAAAGGTAAATAATATAGAAAAACCTAACAGGTCACTTGATGCCTCAGTCCCCAATCCCATTTCTTTTCCATAGGACATGATTTCATAGTTTCTTCAAGCATGTTGACTCAGGCCCCATTAACTAAAAATCAAACAACAAGAAAAATTTTTTTTTTTAATTTTCTGTTTTCCAGATCTGAAGACCCTCCTTCCTTTGAGTTGACAGGATCCCCAGGGTGTAAATTAGGGAACAAGCGCTACTGGAGAAATTTGTGTCAATGATCACAGCTGCTTCTCCTATTCTGTGTGGTAACCTCAATTACAACAAGTTTTAAAATCAGATGTTAGGCTTTTAACTGGTGTATTTAAACATCATCTCTTTCCAGTAAATCATAGCCCACCTGAAATGCTGTAGAGAAGAACTACTGAGATCAGCATGGCTAATGGAAAAGTGTGAGGAAATGAAAATAATGAGGTTAATAACACACAAAGAAGCCAGAAGAAATGACTCAGGAAAAAAAATCTGGTGCCACACAGAAGTTCAGGCACACATGGTTAGAGAACGTACACATGTAAACTTTGGGCTATACATATACAAAATCTATTCTCTCAGGTAAGTATAAGCCTTTCCTGAGATTTAGAAAGAAGAATGGTTTTGGAGTCATGTGAGCCAGAGTTGGAAATCCAGATTCTCAGTTTACTAATTATGCACTCTCAGAACATTTTCTTGACTTTTCTCAGTCTCAGGATCATCGATAGAACCCCAAAGTGTTGTGAAAAGAGTTATAAATAATGCATGTGAGATATTCGGCACTTTCTTGACATTCAACATGCATGAATTACCAGCACCTAAACAGCATCTAAGAATTTGAGCGGATTAAATGATACAATAAGTATGTTTCTGCATATAGCTTGTGGAGTATCTCATCATTTTATAGTGCCTTCTCTGTGTAAACTCTGTGAAGGCCATTTTATGTCTTCGGTAATCTTCAAAGCTTTAGGGTTCTAGGAAAAACTACTATATATTTTCTTCCATTGGCCTAAGAACTACTATTAAATTCTTAGACTTAGCATGCAGGTTTAGGTTCACTTAGTAAATATATGCTCTGTACACATGATTTTTCACAGCATTTTCACTCCAGAGTAAAGAGATGATGGAAGCGTTAAGGTATTCATCAAGTGATTTCTGCTCAGTGAAGAATAAGACAGCACGTAAGCTTTTTTAAGAGATCCAAGGAGAGTATGATACAGCCTGCTACATGAGCTGCTGGCATATGGGTGGAACATCAACCACCTCAGAACCAGAAGGCGGAGGAGTCTTTGGATTTCTGGCCCAATCTTCCTTTCTCTATAAAAAATAACTTTCAAGCTTCCTCTACTTAATCCTTACTCTTTCCTCTTTGGAGTTGCTGTGTAAACATTTTAGCTTCATAGAAGTTCCTGTGAGATGTCAAAATATTCCAACTCTGTATTTACTCAGCCTGATTCGGAGCCTAAACCTGGTAAATCTTTGATATCATTTGTTTGACACCTCTGCCTTCCCTAGCCTATGATTCCCAATATTATTGTTAAGGATTTGCATGTTTCTTTTAAGTCAATAATTCATCAAACACAAAGCCAGAAAATCAGATTTCTTAGTAAATATTTAAAAACTATATGTAGTATAAACCTCAGCTCTCTTTTTTTCATAAATTTCCTGTCACAATGTTCATACTCTTTGCAAATAATAATCTGGAGCTGATATTTTGGGGTATGGCTAAAAAATTGGATACCTCAGATTCACACTTAAAAGTTATCCACAAAATACTCAATGTAAAAAGGCAAGAAAAAACATCAGATACAAAGCTGGCAAATGAAATCGGGCAACTACCAGCAGACCACTTGTAAGAGAAAAGAGATGTTCCAAGATACCATTGCTATCTCTGACAACCCTCACTCTGGCAGAGAGATAGGCATATTCCTTCAAGCTAGGATGTGAAGGATTATCACTTTGGAACAAGGCCCAGTAGTCTGTGCATTATCAGAAGTAAGTAGATTACATGTACATCACAAACAACCCTATCTCATCTTCTCTGTAACTGAAAGTAGAGGACATCAATATAACTATCTTTTACAATGTTGTTCTTCTTCATAAGGGTCTATTTCCCCCCTTAAAATCATTCAATATACATCATTAAATTTAGACAAAGGTAGCGTTTTTCTTAACTTCTTGATATCCAGGTACTAGCAAAGTACCTAGCATGAAGCAGGTACATAATAAACGATATGAAATCAATTTACTAATTAATGAATTGATTAATTAATCAATCAATCAGGGATCTTCTGTACTAAAAGGGAGATATTTGAACATATCTGGAAAGAATAAAATAAAAGGAAATCTATCACTGATTCGTAATGCTTAGGTAATATGTGCTTCCTTAAACTAGAGTAATAAATGCTATCTTTAGGTTAAAATTATACATATGGAAATAGCTTGATTTCTATCAAGTTCATCTGCATAAAATCTTCAAACTATACAGTGGGAAGTCTATGGATAACAATATTATGTCTCAAAACTTCATTAATTGTAATGCTTTTTCAAAGCAGCTAGGACATCAGTATACTATTAGCCTGGGAAGGTTTACTTCTTTCAAAATTCACACTGGTAAATAACAGAGAGGTAGCACTGAAATGACTTGCTTCTGGGACAAGCAATGAAGTAATTGTTCCTTCAGTAGCCAGACTCAACAGCCTTTACATTCTCTTAAAGGAGTGTGTCTTATTCTTAGTATGGGACTATATTTTAAGAAACTAAAAAAGCAGCATATGAAACACTAAACATAGAAGTGTCTAGGCATAAAGATGAGTCTCATGTAGCAGAAGAGGTTGAGTAATATTTTTGCCAGACTATAAAATGGCCTAGAACACAAGTTAGAGAAATCATCAAGAGACAGTAATTCAGAAAACAGGAGTGTGTGTCCAAATAGCCCTGGGAAATATTAACATTTAATGCCAGCATTTGAGTTCTGTTTCTGGGAAGTTTTTCTTAGACCTTAAGATTAGATTTTATGTCCCTTTGCTTCCACAAATAACCAACCACTTCCCACACTGCACTGTGAATGTTTCAATTGTCTTTTTTCCTCCCCAAAAGCACACTCAGTGAAGAGAAATTAACCTTTTTACCTCCATTCATATGGTGGCTAGCATAGTTCCTGACACAAAGCAGATAATGAATACATAGTTATTCAATCAACGAGAGACTCAATACTGATTTGTGTCAATCATACATTAGAATGCTGTCATTAAATTCTAAGTTCTCTTCTGTAAGTTTGGGGAAAGTATATTATGTCATTACCTGGAAGTAAAATCTTAATTCCCTCAAACCACAGTCTCAGTCTGTCTAGGGAAGGGGAATATAATGCATTATGTTTGGTCTACTTGGTGCAAAGGGTCTGGTGAGCTGATAACTATTTCTTTTGTTTCTTGTTGGTCAATATGCTCTGATACTGGAGCACGTAAAATGAGTCACTTGCTATATTAAAAATGGTCATGTGCCTTTGCTCAGTATGCTATGCAGAAGAGCAGCCTACAGACCACCACGTTCTGGACCACAACCGATAGAGAGCCCAGGCTTTTCCATCACACTCTTTCACTTGGTATCTATGATACTACCCACTGCTGGGTTCCTACTCATCGGCCACCCTCGTTCTCAGTCTCCTGCATTCTCGTCCTTCAAAACTCGACCTTAGACTTCTTATCCTCATCTGCACTCATTTTCCAGGTAATTGCATCTCAGGCAATGCTGACAACTTCCAAATAAAAATCTCCAGCCAGAGTCTCTTCCCTGAACTCTAGATGTATATATCAGCACAGCTAATTGGATGTGATGGGTATCTCAAAAGGAACTAAAACCAAAATCCAAATCTGCTCTTGCCTCAAAGCTGTTCCACACAGAAGCTTATGTCTGCAAACGTCACAATCATTCTTCCAGGTGCTTAGGGTAAAATAGAACAAAAACGTTTCCCTCCATTCCATATCTTAACCTGTCAGAAAATAATGTTGGTTCAATATTCAAAATGAAAGAATTTTCTACCACCACTGTTTCTACAATCTTTGTCCAGGCTGCCATGATTTATTGCTTATTTTTTGCAATAATCTTTTAAATGGCATCTCTGCATTTGTCCTTGACTCCTATAGTCTATTCTTAATCAATGAGCCACAGTGATCCTTTCAAAGAAAATCCAGATCATGCCACACTTCTGCTCAAGTCTCTCTAATGACTATGCACTGCATTCAGAGTAAAAGCAAAATCCTAAAACTCTGCATATCTCCAGTTCCTCTATGGCTTCATCTGGCCTACTGGCCTCATGCTCAATCTGGATCACTTCTAGGCGATGCTCCTTTAAAAGAACTAAATGCTTTCCCTCAAGGATGTGGTTCCTGCTGTTCCTTCCACCTAAAATCCCTTCTGAAGGACATGTCTAGGTCTCACTGTCTTCTCTCTCTTGGATCTCTGCTCAAGACTAGACTTTACAATGAGGTCCACCCACTCCATCCTATTAAGAATGAAATTCTTCACACTACACTTTCCCTAACTTCTTTGTTGCTTTATTTTAATCCATGATTTAAAGCACTGTGATGCGCACACACATATACACACAAACATGCATGCACACACACACGCAAGTGTGCTTTCTTGCATTTGTTTGGTTGCTGTCCCTCTTTCCTAGAACCTAAGCTTTCTGTGTGCAAAGACTTTTATCTTTGAGCTGAAAGCCATATGCTGAGCCCCTTGTACAGTCTTTGGCCCATAACGGGCCCTCAATAAATACTTCTTGAAAATTTTATAGATCTGTTTCTGGATTTACCATTTTGGAAAATATGTAAAATGAGTGTAATATACTAAAAACTGAGATTGCTTATAAAATCTTCTAGTAAAAATAGGTTTTGCTTGAAGACCTTTCCAGTGCCACATTCTAAGATAAAATGATGTATGACAAGGAAAATAATATGAAACTTATCAAAACAATAGCCCCAGATCTGAAAACATTTTTCAAAGCATACTGATTGTTCCTTCTCTCTTTAATTATTAAATTCGGTTCCAGAGAAGTAAATCAAAGAGAAGTAATATTGATTGTTACCTATTACATTCTTTCTGGCTGCTTTAAAGGTTTGCATTTTTTTTAATCCTTCACAAAAATTCTAAAATATTTAATCTTGCCCAAAGTCAACCTAGCTATTTAAAAGCAGGCATTGAATGCTGAGGCTGCACGGAACCCTACCGCACGCTGGCGCCTCCCGGAGCTCACTCTGGAAAAACGCGCCTACCTCTACCACCCTCATTTCACGCTGTCACTGACCTAGGTCCTGCGTTCCTGCCTCGGCAATCACGGCCTCATCTCAATCTAGATTCATCTCTCAAGGTGGAGGCGGGGAGAAGGATGGCAGAGTGCTGAAAAGAGAGAGCCTATCCATTGGTGTCTGCTCAGACTCTAGGTATTATCAGGGTCCAGATCATGGGACACTAAATGGGAGAAATGAAAACAAAAAAGGTTTAAACCTACTCCTATCCCAAAATACTGTTCTTCTATTTCTATTCTATTTCTAATACAATACCACTTAGCCAGAACCACTAACAGTATATTGATATAAAAAGTAATATGTTTTAATAGAAAAAAATTTTTTAAGTTAAAAAAATAGAAAATCTGCCTTGTAACGTTGACCAGGGGTACCCTGTCAGATGAGACCTGGATCTCAGTTGGGAGGCTTGCCTTGGGCCCTCTCAGCCCTGGGGAGAAACCATGACAGCTCTTTGTAGCTACATGTATATTCTTTGTAGTTCTCTTTATTTTTTATGAGCCAATTCCAATTTTTTATTTCAAGCCTGTTATAGTACTGCTTTATATTAAAATTCTTCTGTTCAAATCACTGTGTGGTCTCTGTATCCTGAGTGGACCCTGACTGATATACACATGGACTTGAATTTAGGGAACAGTAGATTTGAATAAATGTGCGTGCATGTGCACACACGCATATGTAAAGGCACACACACCCCCATGCATTTTTACTATAGGATTTCCCAGAGGCTCATTTCCCATAGTATATTAATATGTGTTACAAATTTAAAAGAAGGATAAATAATATACAGAATTTTACAAACTTATGTTAAGGTAGAAACTCTTCCCCACCTCCCACACACACTATGGAATCTATGTGGGGAATCTATGGGGTCACAGATATTTTAACCCATAGAATAGCTGATTTCAACTCTATGGTAGGAATCTGAAACCAAAGCATGTTCTTGGGGAATAGCCAATACCATCTCAGCAAGTCAATGGATTTTCATTTTATTCTTTTAATTAAAAGAGGTATGGAATAACGTTTTTGACATTTTGTGCCTTTAAGTACCAAGACAACACCTGCTGCTGAATAACCATGGATTTCAGTCTCAGGGAGGGTAGACATTCTCATTTGGGGGAGGGGAGGTAGGCAACTCTCTTAGGAGATGTAAAAGTATCTTCAGAGAAGGAGGAAGGTGAAAAAGTTCTAGAGAGTTCTGTTCCATATTGTCCACTTGATAACTGCCAATTCAGAACATGTGGGCTTTCCCATAAATGTGTATGACATCCATGGAAAATTGCAGACATAATCAGATTTTTGACTCAGCAGGTTAAGGCAGTATCATTTGGGAAAAGATCGTGCAGAGGCTTCTGCTCTTAGAAATATATGACTTAAGCAGTACGTGTCAGACGCTATCAGAGTCTGGGGCGGTGACATGTTGCAGGACAGAGCACTGGTGGAAGCTCTTATTACCTTTTATGAACATTCACTAAAATATTGTTAAGAAAATGTAATTACCAGTAGGGAGGTTCATTTATCCAAATTATCCTGGGCTACCAAAGAAACCTGACATGTAAACAATTTAGATGAGAATTCTAAAAACTTAGCCAAAATAAGTATCTGTAATTCATCATGTGCTGCGCTCTTATTCTTACCTGGAACAGTCTGTTGTCTTCAAAGTGCTGTTCCAGGTGACTGCACATTGGGGAGACAACTTCAAGTCAGTGTCAAGATACCCAGTTAATCACGTGAAACAAACAAACAAACAAACAAAAAATACAGTGAGGTTCTCACCTACTAACTCAAAGTAGAATGCAATGGCATTCCTACATTAAAGTTCCAGCTAACTCATAAAACAAAAAATATAGAAGATAACAGGGTGTTTTAGAAAAAATATCTTGGATTTGTTTTACCTGGTATTTGAGGGAGAAGTAGAACATTCAAGTCCTAAATGCTTTGAGTCACTATGCTATGCCCAATAGGGAATGCAGCCATCATTAATTTAATGGCTAGGTAGAGAGCCAGAGGAGAGAAAGAACAATTAGGGAGATCATTTTATAAACTCTACAAATGTCTAACCAATGCACTATATACTTGAAACTGATAATAAAACAAAATTTTTAAAAAGCATAAGACAATTTCTGTTTTTGCAACTTATCTTCCTGGGGAGATGAAAACATTTTGAAGTGGTTATGTTTAGTTTGTTTATATAATAAAATATAATAGTTAAAATTCAAAAGAACAACAGAATTTTCTAAATCTGAACTACGGACTAGGTCTTGAATACATGTTTAGCTGGAGATGTTTTCTAGAGAACTTGGCATTCACCCAAGAAGCAAAGCCAGGCTCTAAGACATGTCTTTTAAACAGCTGCATATATGCAGGTAGAGAGACTTTAACCCAAGAGCAATTGCATGGAGCAGCTCTTTCTTAATGAAATGGAATGACTAGGCCCTTTTAAACAAGGATCAATGGAAAAAGAAACCATTAATTTGCTTATTTCATGAAGAGCGTGTTTTCATTAATTCATTATCTCAACCGGTATTTGCTGAGTTTCTCTTGTGATCCAAGCACCATGTTCAGCACTGATGCATTCAACAGTCAGACAATGCTCTCTTCCTTGCCGAGCTCGTTTTCCAGTGGACGAACCAGATGAGTAAAGAAATAATTCAAATGAAGCAGCAAGAGCAAGGACAGAGTGCTGTGGGAAGGTAGAGAGGAAGGAAGACCCCGGTGGTGTGCTGGTTTCAGCCTATGAGAGTTTGTAAGAGCTAAAGGCTCAATTTTCGGGAATTTGATAAAGCAGTCACTAAATACATCCATTATTAAAAATTAAATCAGACAAAGTTTCAATTAAATAAATTTGATTTAAAACAAAGATTATAAAATCTTGAAAATCCATCATTTCTTAATTATTTTGTTACATTTCACTGTTATCTACGTTCTCGAGGTTACTGAGTTCTGTTGTGCACTTGTCACCAGCTGATCAGGGGCATCAGGTTGGTAACTTGGAATTCACCAGGGAGACAGTATTTACACCAGAGAGTTCAACAAATGGTACCAGAAGTTTTGTTTATCTGTTTGTTTGTTTGTTTGTCCACAGACAACCAGATGTTAAACATATGTCAGCATACCACTGAGACCATCTAACCGAGGTCCCTACCCAGTCACGGTTAAGGAGATCATCTTGGAAGAAGAGAAAGTAAGGATTAGTAAAATCTGTCAGATGAAGAATGAGAACTGGCCTTCCCGAGTGAAACATTTGTCATATATTATTGGATGTGAAAATGTATTATCACAAATATTCATTGTTTTACCTTTAATCTATAAAAACAATGTCACTTCTCTTGGAAAACAATAAAAATGAAAGTCTAAGCTAGAAATAACTTAGAAGGTGTCCTAGCTCCTCTAGTCCTATCTCCCCTAAGTTTAATTCCTTGCTATCATAGTTATTAGATCTCTTTACCATTATTCTCGTTTTCAATTCTGGAGCCCCTATGGGATTGGATTGTGCAGCTCCCTTGAACTTGAGCATGGCTAAATGACCTGACTTTGCCAATGCAATGTGTGCACCTAACCTCCCTTTCTGCTGCCAGGGTCACTTCCAGGTTGATGCTTTTAGAAACAGTATGTGATCTGCCCTGTTCACTTAACCCTAATGTGGTGACTGTGGAAAAGTCAACTAAGTCCCCAAATGACAGTGATAAGCAAAGAATATCTGAATGTCTCCCCTTAAATTCATACTTGGATTGGTTACGTATATTGACTGAAAAATAAACTTTTGTTGTTTTGAGCCACTGATATTTGATCTTTTTGCCTTATTCTGGCATGGCCCAAACCATCCTGACTCACACGATTGCCAGGCATTACAGATTCTTTGAAACGGTTTTTGTCTCAGTTCATAACTCTATTAATTTCTCACCTGAACAGCTACAATAGCCACCTAACTTCCCTTTCTGTGCCAGTCTCAGCATCCTTCAACCTGTTCTGTGCACCAAAGAGACAGTTAGATGCCTCAAAAACTCCTCTATGTAAAGATCTTTAAAACATCTTCATGAGATAAATCTAAATTATTTAAAATAGCATATTCAAGACATTCACGTAATCTGGATCCTAATATTCATGTTCTAATCACACAGAACTAGTCTGTTTTCCAAACAAGTTTCCTAGTAACAAAACACCTTGGGCCTTCTCATTTCATCCCAGTTCTTCCTTTGACAAATTCAAGGTCATACATACGTGAGTACCAGTTATTATGTCACTGTATAGGTCAACACTCAAGCAATATTAGTGCCTTCCCTTTTCTGTATTTTTCAAAGGCACTTTGCTCACATCTCTATGAGAATAACGATTCAATGATACTACAAACAATTCTGTGTATTTCTCTATCTACACTTAAGCTTTCTGGGATCTATTTTTGAATCCCCAGGGCTGACACAGAGTTACTGTCCATTAAAAGCCTACACTAACATGAGGACTAATTTTTGATTTACTAAACATGATCAGCTAAAGCAGAACTTTCCCTTTGCTTTATTTATTTATTTATTTATTTATCTGTTTGTTTATTTATTTATTTATTTATTTATTTGTTGTGACATTGATTAACAAAATCCAATAAATTTCAGCTGTACACTTTAACAATAAGGCATATATATATATATATAGATATAGATGATATAGATATAGATATATAGATAGATAGATATAGATATAGATAGATAGATAGATATAGATAGATATAGATATGTCTATATATAGCTATATATTTATAGATATATATATAGATATATTTATATAGATATATTTATCTATCTATCTATATATATATCTATATATATCTATATAAACCTCCCACAGTTAGAGTTCTTTCTGTCACCACTTTTGGTCCCTTTTTGATACTGGTTTTAGTTAACATTGTATCTCAGATTTCTGCCAGAAGTAGGGAAAAAAGCTTTAATCATTTACCCCAATCCCTTCATTTGAAGGATAGAAACCAAAGCCCACAGATGTGTGGTGACTGGCTGCCTAGTCAGTGACCGTGTGGCAGTGAAACCTCAGGACTGCCCCCCTCAGGCACTGCTATTTACCGCACGTCAGTGTTACATTATAGTAATAACATCAGACTAATGAGCTCTAATCAAGAGTTCACATTCTCATCATCTATGTCAAACCACACCTAAGAAAAACAGTCATTTTGTCCAGTATTTTCCAACTTATTTTCATAATCCACGTTTGCACACTTTGATCCTACCTCTCATACACTCTGTTTTTTTGAGTCTCTAAAATATGTCTCGAAGAAGTCACACAATAAAAAGGGAAAACAATGTGAAGGAAACTTTAGAATTTCCAAACCAGAAGAGACCAGAAAAATCATCCAGTGCAAACTTTTCATTTGACAGATGTTTTTAAATGAAATCCTAAAATGTAACATCATTTAACTAAGGCCACATAGTGTCACGGTAGCCAACACAGGGATACACTCAGATCTCTCAGCTCCTTGCCCAGGATTCTTCTTTAAAAATTCAGTTTTCTTTTGCTATTAATCTTGATCCTCATTTCTGTTGCTTAAACTAAATAATACAAATGACATAAATAAAGGTCCTCATATACATTGTTTTTATGTAAATATACATAAAATGAAGGAAAATATAAAAACCTAAATACCAAAATTAATCAGTTTAAAAACAGGTTTCAAAGTCAAATGAAACATGCATTGATATTTTAGAAGGCACACATAAGAAGAATATTAATAAAAATCAATTAAAGGACTATAAAATGAGAGAAAACATGTTGTGTTACTTAAAATCTGTTTGTGTCTTTATTTCTCCTTCCATAGCCCACTTGTAGGATTCTAAAAGAAAACCTCATACTATTGAGATAATTAAGATGATCACTTCAGAGGAAATGAGAGACAAAGGAATTAAAGCTCTCTAAATGAAATAGAACTACCTAATCATCCACTCCAAGCAATTAGGGGAGGAATTAAGAGTTAAATTCTATTTTTAGTTACATGTTAGAAATAAATGGGAAACTTCTGATTTAATCATTAAACCAAACCCAAACAAAACTCAGTCTTCTAAAAAGAATCTCTTAACCAAAATCTTTTAATTGCTGAAAAGCATTACCGTGTAGATTTAATACCATCGTTTTGGATTTGTGCTACATTAACGTTTGAGCAATTAAGAATTTGCTTTATCCTTACACATCTTGCTTTTCACAGTATCTCTGATCAGATTAATGTAATCTTTTACTGTGTTACTTCTAATTTTTATTTCTTTAATGCTACTTATTCTTTTTTAATTTTAATTTTGCAGATACTCGATTATATCAAAAAAGTGTCCTTTTATTATTACTTTGTTACATTGTCATAAATTTTTATTTCATTGTGGTAAGGACACTTAACATGAGATTACTCTCTTAACAGATTTTCAAGTATATAATGCAACATTTTTAACTACAGGCACAATTTTGTACAGCAGATTCCTAGAACCTACTCATCATCCATAATTGAAACTTTATACTCTTGATTATACCCATTTTCCCCTCTTTGTCTCTATGAGTTTGACTATTTTTATGCCTCATGTAAGAGGAATCATGAGATGACTGGCTTCTTTCACTTAGTATAATGTCCACCAGGATCATCCACATTGTCACATCCTGCAATATTCCTTTCTTTCTAAAGGTGAATAATATTCCATTATATGCATAAATCACATTTTCTTTATTCATTCATCTATCAATGAACATTTAGGTTGTTTCTACATATTTGCTATTATGAATAGTGTCTCAGTAAAGATGGGAGTGCTGTTATCTCTTCCAGAAATAAAACAATCAGAATGAAAAGGCAACAAAAAAAATGGAAAAATATTTGCAAACCATGATAAGAGGTTAATTTCTAAAATACATAAGGGACACATAACTTAACAGCAAACCAACAACAACAACCTAATAACCCAAGTAAAAAAAAATGGGCTAAAGACTTGAATAGACATTTCTCTAAAGAAGACAAGAATGAACAACAGGTATACGACAAAATGCTCAATGTGACTAATCACTAGAGAAAATGCAAATCAATACCACAAAGAGCTATCACCTCACATTTCTTAAGAAGGCTCTTATCAAAAACCAGAAGACAATGTGTTAGCCAGAATGCAGAGAATTTGGAACCCTCATCCACTCATTCTTCATGGCAAGTCAATGTCATGACACTTCTCTAAATATCAAGGCCCACCTTTAGTCTGGCAATGTTCCCTGTCCTCCTCTCTTTCTCCTCACTTTCCAGTAGCATGCACTGCCAAGGTCACTTAATTGAGATATTAATCTGTAGTCAACGGCATTAGATATGTGGACATGTATTATGATCCGTCCCTAAATAAATGTGGAAGACTCAAAGGGTTGGGGAAATATAAATATTATGTTACCTTGGAGTTACTGAATAACATTATTAACGGGCACAGTACTTTAATCTGGCTTTTGTTAAAACCGCAGTGAAATCATAGCCACACATTTCAATGAGAAATGATTAAGGAGTGAAAGACTGTTGACCGAGGTACTTCAGATAACATGGAGCACTAGGCTTCTTACCATGCATGGCTCAGAAAGGGAAGGAAAGTAAAAATATCTACGGAGTTATAAATCTTACATTAAACTTACTTGCATAAAAACTTAAATGTCTAAGTCTGTTTTCTAAACTGAGAAAAAGCTTTCCTGTATTCAAAATTGTTTTAACAGCTACCTTCCAAGAATTGTTGATGTATGATCCTAAAACCATGCAGCTCTCTTATAGAAAAACATATTAAAAATGAATGTTTGTTGTAAAAAAAGTGTGTTAATCCTCTGTAAATTACATATTGTGTCTACCACAGAAGGACCAATTTTCTTGACAGTTTGTTTTAACTGCTCTTTGATAAAAATCATAATATAATTAATATACAATATATGTAAAATGTATATTCTCTTAGTATTTTGGGGATTTACATTAAGAAATAAAAGAGATTAAGAAACTTGTCAAAGAAAAGAACACTAATAAGTAGAAGAACAAGGATTTGAACCCACATTAGTCTGGATAAACTGGGGGTTTTGAACAATATACTACTTCTCTCCCAGGTTTACAATATATATATTTTTTTCACTTGCTCTTGACTCCATAAAATGTTAATGCACTCTAAAGTTTATTTTAAATATACATTATAATAAGAAAGTAAAACATAAACTCTAAAAGCTATATTTGATGTTTGAAAATCAAATTGATGTTTCCAAAAAAACTATTTTTCAAGCTTGCAGCTCTTAGATTGCTTCATCTCTATTTTTCTCAAAGCAATTTAGGCAGAATTATTTACAAACTAGCCACAAAATGACTGTTTCTTAAGAAGTATCGGCAAAATTTATATGAAAATATTTGTTTGTCAAAGACATATATGATAGTTTATAATTGTTTCAAATGGATTTCTATGTTATAAAAAAACTATTGTTTTCATGAAATAAATAAATTACATCTGCATAGAAAACTGCCAATGCTACTCATGTCATTAGGATCTAGGGAGAAAAAAATTACACTTGTTAAAATCAGTGGCATCCAAATTTTTTCCTGGTTGTCATGAAAAGCTCATTTAAAGTAGATCCTTTCTATCAAAGCCAACTTTCTATTTCTCTCATTATGACAAAGGAGGGAAAAAAATGAATAAACAAAATGCTCAAACAAAAGTATCCAGTGGTTGATTCATAGAAAAACAAAAATGGTATCTACAAGGAAGCAGAGATTTCTGATTTAATTTGCTTTCATATTCATTCAATCATTAACACAAATGGTTTTAATCTCTGCATATGGGCTTAGCCATAAAGTGTTTCAAAAATATGGATGACACTGCATGCACTCAAATAACCACAGTCAAGCAAATTTTCAAATACTCAAGCCCATATATGTATATGTTATTATATATTATGCATATTACATATAACATACATATACACATATGTAATATATGTATATATATACACTCATATACATGCACAAATATTTATACATATAAGTACTTTTTAATAATTACACATGTGTATACATACATACTAAGCAAGTATACAAATTCATTATATTCTATAAAAGACATGCTTGAGTTACTTGAAACAAAACAGTATTTTCATAAACCTACCATTCTTCCTTCTCCTTCCTTCCTTTTCTACCGTCTTCCCTCTGTTTTCTTTCAATTATTTTCTTTTTCTCCCCACAAAAAATTATTGACAGGTCACATATGCTAGAAACTGGTAAGTATAAAAGGTCCAATGGTGAATAATTACAGAAGGACCCTACTTGTGTGGCACTTTAATTGTACTGAATATAACTATTAAAAGATGAAAAGCACAGAATTTTAACTTAGAGAGACCTTCATTCAAATCATGATGATATAATTTATGGATCTTTGTAAAATTATTTAATCTCGCTGGGGTTTCATTTTCTCAAAAGAAAAACGGCAATAATTCTAGCCTGATTATATATCTCAGGGACTAAATAAAATAACAAGTGAAAAGAGTTGAGTGGAGACTCTGACATATAGTAGATGCTCAATAAATGCTACGTTACTGCTCTCCCCAAATACATTTAAATAGCCACTTACTATTTAATTCTAGTTTCACTGTTGCAGGTTTGCAGATATTCAAGAAATGAAAGTATGCCCAGTTTTTACACTGCTCTCAAATAAATATTTTATTCAAACGAGGTGCTCAATAAACACTGGTTGAAAAATGTGTTGGCTATTACCAAAAAGACAGAGAGGAAATCTGAAAGGAAATGACACAGGGAGACCGTGTGCAAACATAAATGAATCCATGTGGGTATTGATATGGCAGGTTAAAAAGTGGCTGGCATATCCTTTCTTGCTCACACAAGTGACATTATTTTGTAATGCTGGCTTGTAATATTTCCCTTCCCAATGTTATTTTCTTCACTTTCATATAAGAAGTGCTTTCATTCACTCAGAAGACAGCTAGGGCAAGTAGGCCTCTAGCCATGGTGGGCAATATTCTATGTTTCCATTAAATAAGTTACTACATGAAAAGATAGATGAGCTAGAGAGGGAAAGAGGACTTCCAGGTACTCAGAATGGTGGAAACAAGTAACAGAATGGATGTTCTCACCATTGAGTATTTGAGAATCCAAGGCTTGTCCTGCTTCTGTGACATCTGTTGAGGAACCCCTCATTTCAGAGATAGGTTGGATCACAGCAAAATCTAAAAACAGTAGATTATGGCGGAGTCCAAAATTCTTTAGAGTTAAACCTCTCCACCACTGGTTACAAAATTCCGGAAATGCTGACTGAACTCAGATTATCATCCAATGGTTATAATTTTAAATAGACAGTTTTATGAAAACAATAAAATAAAGTAAAATAAAGATAGGGTCAGATGTATGGTTAGAAGAAAAGCTCTTTCAAAACTCTAGGAGTGAAAATGTAAAATTGACTCCTAATTAAAAGGCACCTTAGAGAAAACTAATGTTTCTTCTCCATAAATAAGATACTGAAGTGCAATACTGAAACAGCATTTTTGTACCTAATAAAAAAGATTTAAAAGGCCGATTTTTTTGCCGGTTATGCAAAAATGACATTTTCAATGTGTTTTTGTTGTCCAACCAAGTATTGTATAGGAGAGGGTGCCAAGATAAGGAACCCCATTACTGGGAGAGTCCTCCATTGCAGATGAATGTTCCAAAAAAGTCAGGCACCTGAGCACTGAAAGCAAGCAATTTGTTACATTCACACTGATTCCACGTTTATTCGGCAAGCTTCTTGATTATGATTTGGTTGCCTATGTGGATTTTCAAATGAGAGTAAAGGAATCAGGTTGACGGAAACCTGAGATCCATCCAACAATTACATTTCTCACTGCAGAGTAGAAAGCTGATATTCTACTTTATCTTCCTCATTCTCTTGTTTGTCTTCTAAATATGAATCAGCATCTCCAAGTCCATTTACCTACAACATTAAAAAGATGGTACTACTGAGGCATAAAAGAGGTAGGGTCAGACCCACATACTGTAAATTTGAAGTCAGCCCCCAAAGCAGTGAGGGCGACACAAAGGAGGAAAATTTGACTTGATCCCTCCCCTCAAAGATTTTCAAACCAGATGAGGAGGCAAAAAACTTGAAGGCAGATTGAGTTCTAACAGAATAGTGAGATTTACAAATTATATAACTATATTAAGATGATAAACACATACCTACAGCAAAAGATTAGAAGGATATATTTGGGTAATGGGATATAGATGTATCTTTAGCCTATTAATATTTTGTGTAATAAACATGTATTTGCTTTTAAAATAAAAACATTTAAAGTGCTTTCTGTAGATATCATGGGTTACCATAGACTGGGGCAGAAAGAGAAGGTCTTAGAATATACTTTGAATGTACAGTCACATAATCAGCAGTCACCAATTAATATCAATGTCATCTAATAATTTTTAATAATACAAATACCTATATTAGTCTCCTATTGCTACTGCAACAAATTACTACATACTTAGTGACTTAAAACAGCCCAAACTGATTAACTCACAGTTCTGAGGTCAGAAGTCAAAATGGGTCTCATTGGGATAAGGTGTGGGGCTCCTTCTGGCAGCTCTAAGAAGAAGCTCATTTCCTTGCCTTGTCCAGCCTCCTTGTAGAAGCCTCCTGCATTCCTGGTCCTCCTTTGCTCATAGTCCATTTTCATCCTCAAAACTGAGAATGGTTGGTTGAATCTTTCTCATTCTACATCTATGGGACCCTGACTCTTCTTTGTCCTTCTTTCAGTAAAGAAATCTTGTGAATACATGGGACATACCCAGGTAATCTAGGAAAATACTCCCATCTCAGGATCTTTAACTGAATCACACCTTCAAAGTTTCTTTCGCCATATCAGGTAACGAATTCATGAGGTCTGGGCATTAGGATGCAGATGTCTTTGGTGGGGGTGATTATTTTGCCTACCATAATAATATCAAGAAATAACCACATTCCTTGGCACAACTCCTTTTGGGGGGGAATGCACACTCCCCTTTTTCTCCCCAATCTCTCTTTTTTAAAAATATTATAGTTCAATCTGAATGTTCTAAGAAAGTCAGCCATATCAAATATTTACTTTACCACCAAGATGATGAGAGAGCAGACACAGAAGTTATTCTGTGCAAAAGGCAGAGTATTCTTCTTGGTTACGGCAACATCCTTGATGAGAAATTATGCCCTTCATCCACAGCTAATGGAATGCGGAGAGCGTGAGGGGGTACAGTCATTGGAACTGATATTGCAAGGTTATGTTTTGTCTGATTTCCCCAGTGATTGAACTTGACTGGAGTTCTAATGGAAATGAATCCAAGGGAACAGAAAATCTAGATGACAACCAAATACCGCAGGAGAATTCTATTAGTCAACCATCAACCTCAACTGCAGTTAATGAGACACCACTGTAACCTCAAATGATGTGAGTTTAAGGGCTAAATGATACAATAAATATTTTGCAGTCCTATTTATATTAAAGTCAATGGTACACCTAGTGGTGGCCATGATCCGCAAAGTTAGGACTTAGTTTTTGCCCGTGATTGACTGGCCCTCTGAGAACCTTGAGAACACTTGCTCGCCTTCCCAAACCTAGCAAGGTCACTTCCCTTATGAAATCTTTTCTCACTGTGCTCCCCATCCTCATTCTCAAACAGCACCGCCCTAGCTTGCTTTGGGGTTGCTCTGGAAGTATTTTGAGAGCTTCCGTCACTCCCTTTTATGCATACCTGCTTTCCCACACTTACCCACCGACACTTCAAGATGAGCATCTGCTTAATTTATTTTCACTAATCTTAAAGATAACAGTGATGCCAGGAGTTGGCTCACAGTCTGATATGGTTATGCCCCTTGCAAAAGTACCGGAACACTTCAATGAAAAGCTGCTTCCCTGAGCCTTCCCATGGGACCCTCAGTGCAGCAACTGATGGGGCAGCAGGGAGCCTCTGGGACTTTGCTGCAAAGCAGCAGCTCATTCTACTGGCCAGGGGTTGTGCTGTACAAACCAAATGCGTTCTAAACTTCGGAACAGCACTTGGCTTATAATGGGTTCTCAGTAAATATCTGATGAATGAATAAATCTTATCAATATAACTTATATGTCAGTAAACCCTGCTAATATAATATTTTAAAAATTAAAGGTAAGACAAGTATTTGCAAGGATTTGGAGAAAAGGGTACCTGTGTACACTGTTGGTGAAATTGTAATCTGGTAAAAACAGTATGGAGTTTCCTCAAAAAGGTAAAAGTAGGACTACAATATGACCCAGAAATTGTACTTCTGGGTATATAGCCAAAGGAAATGGATTATCAAAGAAATATACACACTCCTGTGTTTATTGCAATATTTTTCCCAATGGCCGAGATACAGAAATAACATGTCCATTGATGGATGAATAGAAAAAGAAGACAACGGTGTGTGTGTGTGTGTGTGTGTGTGCGCGCGCGCGCATGCATGCATGCACAAACAATGGAATACTATACAGCCATGAGAATTAAAAGAGAGAAAGTCTACCATTTGCAACAATAGGAATGATATTATGCTAAGTGAGATAAGTCAAACAAGGAAAGACAAATACTGTACGATATCTTTTATGCGTGGAATCTAAAACAGTCAAACTCATAGAAACAAAGACTAGAATGGTGGTTACCAGGGGCTGGGAGCTAGGGAAATGAAAGAGAAGATATTTATGGGTGTAAACTTGTAAAAATCAGATAAATAAGTCCTGGTGACCTAATTCAGGATACAGTAATTACAGACGACAAAACTATATTATACACATTAAATTGCTACAAGGCTATATTTTAGTTGTTTCCAAAACCAAAAGAAATGACAATTATGTCAAGATTATAGTAATAATCACATTACAATATAAATGTATTAAATATGTTGATATTGTACACCTTTAATTTACACAATGTTATTTGTAAAATATATCTCAATTTAAAAAGTAAAGGAAATAATTCACCTCTTCAGAGAAGGCTGTTCAGATCTTTATTTGAAGTAATTGTGGAGATGACATTTTTTACTATTTAGCATTGACATAAGAGACATTCTAGAATAGTAAGATAATTTTATCTCACAAATGAAAAGTTTTATATTTTGATCTGGATACCACCCACAAAGAAATGACAAAGCGTCTTTTATGGATAGTAGTTTTAATGGACTGAAAGGAAAAGTAAATAAAAGACACACAGAACCGTAGTAAAGAGATATTTCTAAATAAATTCGACAAAGATCCTCAAAGAAAGTAAAGTAAGAACTTTGGACATGATCTATAAAAGAAGACTTTAAATTATTTTTTTAGCACAAGAATCAAAAGTGAAAAATAAGGAAATATAGGGGGAATGTTTCTTTCATCTTACAAGATGATGTGTCCTTCTCTTTACATTAGATTCCTGTAGAATTTCGAGGATATTTAAAGATTTCAGAGAGCTGTAGCTATTGTCTACCTTTAGGTTCTTTGTCTTTATAACTGTTGGTATTAATAAAATTGAAGATTTATAAAATGAGGTTATTGTTCCATTTTGATAACGCACATTTCCAAAATGAAGAAATAGCCACTGAAAATAACTCATTTTAAATGGGTCACTGAAAATAAGATGGTTGGGTATTATTGGTCAGGACATAAAAATCTTAAATTAAAGGAAGCTTTGCTCTATAAATTTGAAATTCACCTACTTTTGTGAGTCTGCAACCTCAAACATGGAGAATAATTACATTATACAGGCTACAGAAAAACTAACAAAAAACAGAACCACAGAAAAACTAACAAAAAAACAGAACTGACAACGTGTCAAATCTCTTAAGGGAAAAGGACTTTTTAAGCTTTGAAGTACTAGGGAAAAAAAGTAAAAAATGCAAAGATGAATAATTAGGGGAAAATAGTAAATATACATACATATGTAAGCTAAAAAATTAAGAAAAGATGAAAAAGACAAATAATCACTTTGCAACAAATGCAAAAAGGAAACAGTAAGTGTGTTTAACATAAAAAGACCTTGTACAAATTACTAAGAAAAGCTCTAAGACTCTGATAAACAAATTGGTAAGTAATAATGTATACTTTGCTAGAGCTGCCATAACAAAACACGTAGATTGAGTGGCTTAAACAACAGAAACTTATTTTCTCAAAGTTTTGGAGGCTAGAAGTCCAAGATCAAGGTATCAGTAGGTATGGTTTCTTCTGAGGGCTCTCTCCTTTGCTTGAAGGTGACCCCCTTCTCATTATGTCCTCACAAGGTTGTCTCTTGGTCATAGAGTTGTCTGTATCCTGATCTCCTCTTATAATGGATTAGGGCCCACCCAAATGACCTCATTTAATTTTAACACCTCCTTAAAAGCCCTGTCTCCAAATAGTCATATTCTGACATATAAGAATTTTAATGGAACACAATTAGTCCATAACAGACATGCAATTCAAAAAATATATTGCCTAAAAAATACATTAAGATGTTTTCTTTGTATATAAGTAAAAGATAATTAAAAGTAAAATATGAGTCTATGGCCATGCCACCCTGAACATGCTTGATCCCATCTGATCTTGGAAGCTTAGCAAGGTTGGGCCTGGTTAATATTTGGATGAGAGACCACCTAGGAAGACCAGGTGCTATAGAAGTAAAAAATAAAAAATAAGGGATTGTAAGCTGACAAGGTCCTTGCAATCTGTGAGGTCAACCAAGGGTTGCCTTGCCTAAAAAAAAAAGTAAAATATCATTCTTTTTTTTTGTTAACTATTAATGATTGAAAGAACATCTTTATGCTGATAAGGATTCAGTTCCATGTGTGAACTGAATTCTACTGATAAGAATATAAACCAGCAAATCATTTTGAAAAGTAAGCTAGCAATATAGATCAGGATTATAAAAAATATTAAACTTTCAAAATAGATTAATATAATCAAGAAAAACATAATAAATATATATCTGGAGATCAGGAATTTACTTCTGGGGAGATATCCTCACTAAAATATTATGCATTTGAGTATTATTTATAATAACAAATATATCAGAAAGAGTTTAAATGCCCAAATAGGGAAACTCTAATGTAAACTGTACCTTGAAGAGCTGTTATGTAGTCCCCAAAATAATATTTATAAAGATCACCAAAAAATGTAAAAATTTCTACAATTTTATTTTTAAAAATTAAGGCAGGATGCAAAGCTATATGTTAAAAATATATATATTATAAAAAAGGCAAGGACAAAGCTATAGTCATTACTTTAGGATAATAGTAATGAAGGTTTGTTTGTTTGTTTGTTTTAGTATTACATGTTTTCACTTTCCAAAAAGCAGCAGACGGGAGTTTTATATTATATATATATATATATATATATATATATATATATATATATATATATATATATAT
>PVKZ01003320.1:0-111405 GCA_004027375.1 Macroglossus sobrinus | reverse complement strand
TTATATAAAACAATTACTTTGAGTTAAATAAAAGTGGATAGAAATTGCAAAGTTTAGTTTCAGTTCTATTAAGCTTAGGTTAACATGTCAGCTTCTACTTAAATGCTTTGCTTTCATCCTGCCATTACCAACTATTATGTTGATATGAGCGATACCTTCACTCAAGATCCACTGCCAACCACATCTTCATTCTACTCAAGTCCCTGCAGACAAAATAAAAATGTAAGGAGATCACTCTATGAATTTTCTAGGGATCACTCTGATAACTCTATGAAATTCCCAGGGATCACCCTATAGGATTCGTTGATTGAACAGTTTGCCTTCCAGGGAGCCCTGATGAAATCACTCCCTATTTTAGTCTGTCAACCTACAACTATCCATTATATAAGCCTGAAGGTCAGAGCCATATTTCACAACTTCTGTAGACATCTTGATAACAGGAAACACTAGATGTATGTTGTCTTTCTCTATGACTGTGAGAGAAAGAGACGGCAAGTTACAACAAGTTCCAACATACGGGTAAAATCTCTTTGTAAGTGCAGACTATAGAATAAAACACCACCCAAATTGGTGAAATAGTATATTTTACTCTTTGGAGAAATACAGAGATTCAAAATCACATAGTCTCGGAGTTCATTAAGAGCCTCAAATTGTAAACCTTGAGCATTAAGTTGCTTGTTATGATATCAGGACTCAAACCATATTCATAGTAATGTTAACCAGCTATCTAACTTTCCTACTAGAATAGAAATAAGAAACATAGCTATAATAGGTTGAATAGTGATCCCCCAAAATACATGTCTAACTGGAACCTGAGAAAATGATCTTTTTGGAAAATAGTCATATCAGATGTAATTGAGGGTCAATGTGAGATCATACTGGATTAGAGCAGGCCCTATACCCATAAGTCTGTCCTCATAAGAGACAGAAAAGGACATACAGACATGCAAGGAAGAAGCCATGTGGAGAAGAGGCAGAGATTAGAGTTATGCTGCTACAAACCAAGGAATACCAGGAGACCCCAGAAGCTAGAAGAGACAAGAAAAAATTCTCCCTTAGAGACCCCAGAGGATCCCTTACCCTGCTGACACCTTGATTTTTAACTTCTAGCCTACAGAACTGAAGGAGAATAGTTTCTAAGTCACTTATTTGTTATAGAAGCCTTATGAAACAATAGTAGTTTACAGAGTGAATAATGCCACATTTCACAAAAACTTTCTCTTTAAATATTGGAGGTAGAATGGAACAGTGGAAAGAGCACAGAAAGGTGTAAAGTCGAGGGGAATTGGTTCCACTCTGCCACTCTCCATGGGCAATCCAGTTAGCTTCTCACAATATCCATTTGACCATCTCTAGAAGAGAGACATGATAATAGGATCAATCACTCAGGATTACCGACAACATTAAGTGAAATTATGTATGTAATAAGCATTTGAAAAGCTATAAAGCAGACAGAAATTCTGATTTGTTATCATTGTCAATGGTTCAGAGTACATGTCAACTTTGCAGGAGATGTCTGTTTATAAAATATGAAAATTAAACATATTAAAGAAATGCACACAAGGACATGTTTGGTTTGCTTTTTAGTTCATTCTCTATTACAGAATCGTTTTTTGCCTCAGGAGTGGGTTTATATCCTGAAGACTGACTTTGGATCCTGATATGAGTCATTTATCACATAGACAGGTAAATTATTAGGGCTGTTTCAGAAGGGGAGTAACCAGGGCTCCATTATTTTTAGAGCTGTTGTACTGTCATTAATAATAGTTTGTTGTACTTTTAATCACCTGAACTAGAATAAAAAATAAATACAAAGATGACCCTGATCGTAGTAAAACAGTTTTAGTGCTGCTGATTGAAAAATATCAAAAGTTAGGGTCAAAGAAGCAACCATTAACATACAGATCCTAGGTTTTTATAACATTCTCATTTTAGAAGAGCGGCAGGTGGATGGTATCAAAGCCATAAAAACCAACTGCAATTATTTCACTAATAATTAGAGTTCAATATTGCTTTTAAAAAATTCAAGACTGCCCAAACTACTAAAATAAATTAGTCAATTCTTAAAGTTGTAGCTTAGGTGTAACATTCAGAAGATTGAATTTATAACTCTTGATTGTAAATCTCTTTATGCAATAAAAATATCATAGAGGCAAATTATTTCAAACACAATCTCTCAGAAATGACATCATTCAAAATTAAATGGAAGATATGATCAAGGCTCCTGGTGTTCCTGTTTTTGTTCTTATCAGAGCAGAAAGCAAGTCTCATTCCTCTGTCCTTATTCTCAATGGAAAATTGATGGTGAACCTAATTGATGATAGGGAATCAGTGGTACTCCTGTCCAAACAATGAGGCAGAAAACAATTTTTCCAAAGTCTGACTCCTCAAGGAGCATTATGTCAAGATTGGATCATTACTTCCAGTCATCACTGCTGCCTTTCAGTGGAAGTCCATCCACCTTTGATGGCTTTCATCACTCTCCAGTTCTCTTTGAAGTTTAAATTAGCAAGTGCTAATTTCCTATTGTTCCTTATCACCCTCTCCCCACTCCACACCACCCCTATACATGCAAGTGGCAATTAGTATGGAAAAAAATTTGACCATCCACAGAATTTTTTTCTCTATCCCCAACCATTAGTTCAGATGTCCACCCACTCTTGGGTAGGTCATTGCCATTTCACCCATGAGGGCCTTTGTCGTTTGCCTTCTGTTTACCTCGACATCTACATCTCCCACTTTGGCCTCCTCACCTGCTGGGCTCTCACACTGAGGGCCTTGGCCCTCTCTCACCTTGCTGAGCCTTTGAGTAGAAGGAACAGAAGTGCATGCCCACTTGGAGCACACAAAGCCAAGATCCTTCCTGAACACCCTCCCTGCTGAATTTCCTGTTCTTCTCTTTTGCTCTCTTGTACCCCTCATCATTTCATGTTTCATACTTTAGAGTCTAAGTTCCCTGAGGCTGGGAGTATCTTCCTCACTGATAACCCTATCTAAGCATGAAACCAGTACAAAATGTCTGATAGTTTTTAATAAGATAATGAAATGAAAACCCGCATTCATTTGCTATCCCACACCATTCAACAAGTTAACTTCTCCACGCTCTTTGTTTATTGGGTATAAAATTGTTTGAAACAGAATTAATGATTAAATCATATATAGTATATGGATACATTTCATAAACTCCAAAATATCTTATAAATAAAAAAATTGTGATCATCATCTTCATTTAAAAAAATTTTAGAGACTAATCATTCTACACTCAACTTATTGATACTAAATAGAAGTAGACACAGAAATCAACTTACAAGATGTGCTCATCGAATCTTGCAAACCTGTGAGGTGCAAGATTGAGTCAAAAATGTGGTTGTTCTGAGTAGGCTAATAATTTACTGTTCTTTCAAAGTGTATTTTCTAAATGTCCAACACTGATTTGTAGTTGAAACTGTAGGCTCTATTGCAGAGGATATAAAAGACAGATGCTGATGTTAGAAGTCCTTTCTCCTAGATGGCCTTAAACGAGTCTCCTCTGGCCTCAAATGTAGTTTTCCACTGGGCAAGTAGACTTAGTTAAGTGGAGTCACATCACATCCTAGTTACATAAGACTTCAGTCCTCTATTGTAGACCAAGAAAGCCTCTTTGTAGGAAACAGAGGGTCCTATCATCTGCTATTTACTTTGGTAAATCACAGAGAGCACTTTTTTGGATGGCATTTCTAGAAGCCGTAGTAAATTTCATTTTTCTCACATTTCTACTGCTGCCAAGTTGATAACCCAGGCCTTGCAAAATGAACAGAAACAAAGACAGAGGGGATGTGAGTGAAGATACCAGGAGGAAGCCCTTAGCCAAATCCAGGTGCAACACATTATACAGGACAGAGGTCCAGTTTCTCACCTCGATGGCTGAATAAAAAGAAGGGAGCACTAGTGTCATGCATTAAAAGAGATTTGGAAAACACAACAGCTAAATGCAGTAAAATGAACTTTGGACTCTGATGCAACAAACACATTATAAAAATAATTCTTGAAACTTAAATTAAGAAAATGTGAATATGGAAATATGAACTTTTTAAAAGATTAAAAATAATTTAAAAATATTATTGTGTTAAATGTTCTAATAGCAAGAGGTTTATGTAGAAATTGGAGATGCATACATAAAATTTTACTTACATCCAGCATTTATTTGTAAATATCTGCTGCAAATAAATTAATAGAGGATACAAGACTGGCAAAGTGTTGATAATATTGAAGCTCGATAAAGGGTACACAAAGTTTATCAAACTCTTCACTTTCTTTTGTTTATCTTTCAAATTTTCATGATTAAAACGTTTCAAGAAAATTAAATGAGGAAAGTAAAACTGTCATTATTTGCAGAGGACATGATTCTATATAAAGAGAACCCTAAAGATTCCACCAAAAAAAAACCCTATTAGAATTCATAAATAAATTCAGCAAGCTAGTAGGATACAAAATTATTCAGAAATTGGTTACATTTTTATACATCAATAAGGATCTATCAGAAAGTAAAATTAAGAAAACAATCCTATTTATAACTGCATCCAAAAAATACCTAGAAATACATTTAACTAAGGAAGTAACAAGTCTGTACTTGAAAAATTATAAGATATTGAAGAAACAAATTGAAGAAAATACAAATAAATGGGAGAATGTACTGTGCTCATCAACAGGAAGAATAAACATCATTAAAATGTTCATATCACCCAAAGCAATGTTAGTACTATTTTTTCCTTGTCTCCTCAGACAAGGAAAACCAAAGAAAAAAATTTTAAAATGGTACTACGTCAGTATAAAAACTTTTTGCACAGCAAAGGAAACCACCAACAAAAGAAAAAGACAATCAACTAAATTGAAGAAGATATTTGCCCATGATATATCTGATAAGTGTTAATATTCAAAATTTATAAAGAACTCATAGAAGTTAACACCAAAAAAAAAAATAAACAATCCAATTAAAAGTAGGCAGAGGACCTGAATAGACATTTCTCCAAAGAGGACATAAAGATGGCAAAGCGACTTATGAAAGTTGTTCTATATCATTAAACCTCAGAGACATGCAAATTGAAACCACAATGAGATATCACTTCACATCTGTCAGAATGGCTAACATCAATAAAGCAACAAATGACAGGTACTGGTGAGGATGCAGAGAAAGGAAAACTTTGTGCACTGTTGGTGGAATTGAAAATTGGTACAGCCACAATGGAAAACAGTATGAAGTTTCATCAAAGACTTAAAAATAGAATTACCTTATGACATAGCAATTGCACTTCTGGGTATTTATCCAAAGAAATCCAAAATACTAATTTGAAAAGATACATGCACCCCTATGTTTATTGCAGCATAATTACTATATACAAGATATACAAGTAACCTAAATGCCCATCAAAAAATGACTGGGTAAAGAAGATATGGTACATATATGTGAAGGAATATTACTCACTCATAAAAAAGAATTAAATTTTACCATTTGTGATAACATAGATGGACCAAGAGGGCATTATTCTAAGTGAAATAAATCAGACAGAGAAGGACAAAAACCTTATTATTTCACTCATATGCAGAATCTAATAAACAAAATAAATGAACAAACAGAACAGAAACAGATTCATAGATGCAGAGAATAAACTAATTTTTGTCAGACGTAAGGGAAATTGGGGAAGGGGGCTGTATGAAAAAGGCAAAGAGATTAAGAAGTACAAATTGGTAGTTACAAAACAGTCATGGGGACGTGACATACAGCATAAGAAATATAGTCAATAATATTGCATATTATAACTATGTATAGTGCCAGGTGAGTACTAGCTTTGTCAGGAGGATCACTTTGTAAATTATGCAAACATCTAACCACTAAGCTGTACACCTGCAACTAACATAAAATAATGTTGAATGTCAACTGTAGTTGAATATACATACATATATATGATACATACATATGTATGCATGTGTATATATACATATATATATATATATATATATATGAAGAAGAAAAGTAAATGAATTGATTCATTGTATCTCAAAAAAGGACATTTGCACCTGCTGCTAATATGCCCAAGTTTTACCACTGTAACTGGAATACTCAGATTAATTTAAATTCATATGAAATCATAATTAAGTTAAACGTGTAGACAGAAAAACAAAAACAAAAACAAGCAGAGCCATGAGGATAAAGAACCTGAGGGAGAAAGAGTATTAACATATCATCAAATGGAACAATCAATAAAATAATTATGGGCACAGTCACGAGATAAATGATGTTAATGAACTCCAGGTGCAAGAAGTCCAGGAAAAGGTGGCAATACTAATAGAAAATAACTCAACGGTGGTAAAAACCCCTCTTTCTTCAAGATCATCTCAAAAGGTACTGCGTGGCTTTTGCCAGCTCCCTAAGGCTGTTAGCTGTTCTCATCTGAGATTTTACAAAACTTTAGTCATCCTGACTGTTTTTTTCCCCACCAGAACAAAAAGAAAGTTATATTGACTAGCACAAGACTTGGAATGTGGTACATGTATATACTAAGGGAACATGAATGGAAGGAGTGGATGGTTGGATGAATGGGTGGGTAGGTGGGTGGGTGGATGGATGGATGGATGGATGGATGGATGGATGGATGGATGGATGGATGGATAGGTGGAAGGGTGGATGAATGGATGGACTGATGAACAAATAAACAAACAGATGGATGGAGGATAACAGACAAGGAAGAAAGGTAGGGAGAGAAGACAGAAGTATCATTTCTTCCTAGGAAGAAAGGTCACTGGGGTCAGTCTGTGGGGCTTATATTTAAGAGAAATTTTATTTAAATAATCCCAAACCAATCAGAATTAGATACATAAATTTTCTTAGTAGCCTACTACAAGGAATTTGTTTGTTTTGTTTTATTTTAGCTAGACTAAATCCATATTCTCTTTGTACAAGCAATTTATCAAATACACCAAGCTGGAAACAGCTGAGTTTTTTTTTTTAATCTCTTGCTGAGGAAAGAAACTTTTCATTGAGCTATCATATGCACAGTTATTTTTATTTGACTCTCAGTTGAAATACTCCTGCTGCACAGCATATTGAATACTTTATTGACCATAAAATGTGCAGTTGCAATTAGAGGTTTTTGTTTTTTTCCAAGTGTTTTGCCTTTCTAGAGGCATTTGGAGGCTCATTTCTGTTTATCATTTTTTTCTAAGATGTTTGCAATTTAGCAAAACTGAATCAGAAATTTAGTTAAATGTCTGACATCTTTGAGTGAGTGTTGCCAAGATCTGCAATTAAACAGTGCAGGGTAAAGTGTGGTGACTTTCCTAACAGTTACACAACCTACAGAGGTCTTTCTTGCTTCCTAAAATTCTAGGGAGAAAATGAACATTGTGTAAATCATCAGCAAATCCACTGAAGATACTGCCTTATAGAGCATTTGACTTTGTCGAATATTCTCTGGATCCACAAGATGCTAGCTATCCTCAAGTTATGTAAGAGGCAATCGCTTCTATTTGGTGTTACCAAATTAAACAGCAAGGACTTCATGGCTGAGACCATATTTGAACAGCATGAACAGTCAGATCTCATGCCTTAGACCCAGAGTTTGGAAGTAGAACTGGAGGACACAAAATGCTCTGCAGTTTTGCAAGTCAAAGATCCGGACCCATGCATGCACCAGTAAATAGTAATTGAATTAATGACAGGAGGGACAACCCTTCTGGTCTCTAAGGAATGTACTTTAGCTATTTCCAGCAAGCTAACAGCAAATCAGAATGGAATGCTTGAGTTAGAACACGAAGAAAGCTTCTGCCTTTTAAATCCCACATTGCACACTTCCCTCCTGTGTCCTCCACTGGGTGAATAAGGAAGAATAAGACCTGGACTTGTCTGCAGGTCTCAGGACCCTAACCTGTGTTGTTTTCTATATACTACACAGCTGCTTTTAAAGAAACTTCTTAGTGAAGCATCACATCTTTTCTGAAACTAGAATCAAGCTCATGCCCCAAAGCCTTCTGAGTCTATACCTCTGATGACATTGCAGTGAGGTAGGGCAGGTGACTGCTACCTCAGAGCATCCTAATCCACTCTGAGCCTCTTCCCTACATCTTTTGATTCCCTCATTCTGCCACAGCCATCAATAAATAAGCAGAGACTTGAAGAGCCACAGCTTAATTGTACTACAAGTCCCCTCAAGCATTGTGAGCACTGGTCATGCAGCAATGAACAAATCAGAAACGTCCCCTCTTCTCAGGGACCTCTCACTCCGGGGACTTAAAATGAGCCTTAGTCAGTATTAAGGTTCAGTTATGCAAGATGAATAAGTTTTAGGGATCTGCTATACAGCATGGTGTCTATAGCTAATAATACTGTGTTGTATACTCAAAAATGTATTCAGAGTAGATCTTATGTTAAGTTGTTCTTACAACAATAAAACAAATTAGAATAGAATAGAATAGAATAGAATAGAATAGAATAGAATAGAATAGAATAGAATAGAATAGAATAGAATAGAATAGAATAGAATAGAATAGAATAGAATAGGAGTAATCTTGCATCTTCTCACAGCAGGCATCCTGCAAAGCACAACGCAGTTATATATGCAGTGGTTTTGTTTTTTTCTTAGATCTTTCAATAACATTTCTTTCAGGTCTCTGCTCAACTGTTCCTTTATAAGGAAAGAGTCCCATGATCACCTCATAAAATACCCCTCCCGCCTCATCATTCTTCTACCCCTCCGCCACCATCCATCACTCTTACCCTGCCTTTTCTCCAGACTCTATAGCACCATCTGACATAGGTTTATTTGTTAGTTTATCTGTCCTCCCTCTTCTAAGACATACACTGTTTCAGGGCAGGCAACTTAGTTAATTCTCTACTGAGTCTCTGGCACATTATGAAGCTCCATAAATATTTATTGAATGAACGAATGCATGAATAACCACGAGCATTCGTCAGAACTGTTATCCCAGCTGTACAGATGGGGAAGCCGACACTTACAGAGGGTTAGAAATTCTCCCAGCATCACCCAGGGACCGGTCCAGATCTTGCAGAACAGAAAACCTCCCCTTTTGATCGCTGTTCTATATCATCCCACTTCACATCTCCATTTCTTTACTATGCCCAATAAACGAAGCTTCCTTAAGCCCTTCATTTCATTCCTAGAATGGAATGAAGACACTAAAGAAAAGAAAAGCCACTAAACTATATATATAGAAAACAGCAACAATACAACAGCAAAGAGAATCGTGAAAAGCTTCTGAATAAAACATGATGGTCATCTTGCACAGAGCTACCATGAAAATAAGTCTTTTTGAGAGGAAGTGGAAAGAACAAAGCTTTAAGAGTCAAGCATGGATGTTCACTTTTCAACCTCAGTTTTCATATCTATGAAGTGGAGGTGATGCCTTCCTCCCAGATGTTGGCAGAAGGAAATGAAATAATGAATGTAAAGTTTCTGGCACACATTTAAGCAGAATGAGTGACTCACTAGTCATGTTACAAAAATAAATCCTAAGTGTACAGACAGAAATAAAATTTTATTTCAGTTATTCATTTATTAATACATCACATAAAAAAGCTGAGAATGATGCTAAGCATCTCAAAAAAAAAAAGTCAGCCTTTCTTCAGAGCACGTAAAACTGAAGGACAAGAGACTTGTAGCAATCGCAAGCAATGGTCCTTAATGCCATGAAAGATGTTCCAAATTTCAGTGTCTTTATTTTGATCAAGTTGATCAATTGATTAGTTTGGGGGAGGAGATAGAGCAGCACCCAAATATTTATTTGGACATAACCAATGAACTTACAAAGCATTCTTAGGAAAATTACCTAATCACCTAGTGGTCAAATATCTGGCTGAAAAAATTTGAAGTTAATGAAAGATCTTTAATAAAAGTATTGCTAACCTTCAGTATATATTCACCAGAAACTCTATATTTGAATTTGTACTAGCACAGTTCTCAGGAGAAAAAATTTACTGATGTTCTAGCTCTGATGTGATCTTAGAAATTTAGCTTCTCACAATTTCCGTAGTTACTGATAGCAGAGTAGTAATGATCTTCTGTTATGTTACGGTTGAATTGATACAATCAATTACATTTTTCCTTGGTTTCTATTAGAAGCTATAAATGGTTCTACCACCTCTAAAATAGCCTAGGGAATGCAACACATTTTTAATTTTATGGGCCTTTCTCTCTTTTTAGAATCAGAATATTTGCTTGACAACCTAAAAATTGCAGTCTACCTTAAAGAAATACCAACTGACATACTTTGCTAAAAACATGGATTCTCATTTCTCCATTTCTTTCCCAACTGCTAGAGAAATGAAGAAACATTTCTCCTTTCATTTGGGCAGTTCGGAACCTGGATTGTTGGCTTTAGTTTCTGGAGATTTTTTTCTTGTTTGTTTGCTGTTTAATTCTTCCACATAGGTAACATTTAAAATAGCTGAGGTAAGTATTATAAGGACTAACTTTCGACAGTAGCCTCTCTCTCTTATATGGGAGAATTCCAAGTGCATGTTTATTACATTAGTAACTACCTGACTAGTTTTAAGAGGGGCACAAATCTCCTTTGGAATTTCTGAATTACTCCTCAAATTATTCTTTATCCTGAAAGCAAATCGATGAAAGCTCCAGAAATTTGTCAACTGCCAGTTAGGGATATCGAAACGCAAATGTAAAACTCACTTTGATAAAAAATGATAGAAAAATTACCTAGGACACCTCTTTGTGTAGGTTAGATCTCTGCCAAAGAAAAAAAATCAATTCATGTATAAATTTGGACTAAATAGCTATCAAGAATATATATTCAAATATTATCTGTCCCCAGACAGCGTTTTACAATGGAATCACAATATGTACCATGAGATAACTCTTCTTCTCAATATTTAGTTCGAAAACACTGGTACGGAAATGCACAGCTGGTGATGTTATTTCTCTTAAAAGAAGAGACTCAGCTATTTTAAAGCAGAATAAGCAGGAGACCTGGAATCAACAGTCCTGAGTTTGTGCTGTGGCTTCGCCAGTTGTCAGCAGAATGAGCATCACTTACCTGAACGCCACCTTTCTCCTTCGTAAAGAGAGACTAGTGACTTTTGCTACACAATCTAAGGGTGTGTTCAATAAATGTTACTTGAATTTGAATCATGTCTACAAGGTTAGTAATGAAACCACATAAATTACTTCTTGGGAAAATCAACCAAGGAGTAGATTAAACTGTTCAGTACTTCTTGTTGTCACAGGAGAGGTCAACATTGGATATGGCCTCTGCTGGCTGCTTGTGGCTCTCAACCACTAGGTGTGTGTGTCCCTGTGCAAGTAATCTGGCCTCAGTACGCTTTATGTTGCTCATCTGCAAAGCGATGTTAAAAGGACCAACTCCCTAATTTTATAGTTAGAAATAAATTCAGAAAATGTGTACTTAACGCAAAGCGAGACACATAGGAAACAGTCATAAAAAATGTGAGGCTATTAATATTTTCAATAAGAACATGCAAATTGCATTCAATAAAAAATTTAGGTTGCACTTTATGTGTCCCAGATACATCACAGTACTGGGGATACAGCAGTAAACAAAATCAGAAACTCTCTATTCTCGCGTGACTATTTCCTGATAAAGGACAGATAGGACAACATCCACAGTGATAAATGCTCTGATGACAGTGAAACAAAGTAACGTGAGCAGACATCAGCTGCAGGTGTGGTTATGTAAGAGTGTGTATGTTAGGGAGGTGCTTTAAACATAAGAATGATCACAGAATGTCTCCCCAAGGAAAGAAGGTTTGAGCTCTGACCTAACTGATGATAACTAGCCAGCCGCACACTGTACAAACCCATCAGCAAGACTTTAGCACAAGCCAAGTCAAGATGCATTTTCTGACCTTCTGCCATGGACCATCTCTGCAACTCTGTAGTGATAAAGGAGATCCAGATTTCAATGTGTGTACTTTGTTCACTCTCCTTTACGAAAAGGAATACCTAACTTTTTATAACAATTTCCAGAAGGGAGGTGAGCCTATTATGTTCCTTGGAATGAAAGGTTCCCAACTATGAGAATCATCAGTAGGTTGACAGTGTGGCCTTGTTACTTAAGCAACAGGAGTTTCAGTAACCTCATCGATAAAACACACTGACGCAGATCGTGGAAGGACTATTTCTGGCAAAGTGCCTGGTGCCAAGCAGACTCTCAAATGATAATCAGTGATACTATCAGGTAAAAAGAGCTGTGCTGCTTACTAGCAATGTGACCTTGGGTGAGTGTGTGTCACTTTTCTGTGTCTCAGTCTCCCAATTTGTAAGATAAGCATGATGAATAATAATAATAATAATAATAATAATAATAATACTCACCTATTAGGCTTTGGATGAAAAATTAGTTATGTAAAGCACTTAGTATGGGTCTCGGCACAGAGTAATTCTCATCAAGGCATTATTGGACTGCCCATAACTTTGACATCTGCCATGATAGAATATTATCATAGGCTCAGATGGCTGCGAAAGAACGGACCATTAACTTAGAAATTATGATGGACTAAGTCATCCTCACATGAAGTTTCCCTAACACTAAGAACAATCACTTGTGCCATTTCTTTATCTTACTTCTGAAGATTTTAAAATATTAATTAAATCTGGCAACACGGCAAGAACCCGTGCTTTGCATAAGTTTTCCCTTTTTGATAGATTTATACATTTCCCTAAGATTGAGTCCTATTATCACCACACAGCTCTTCAATCCACACAGGCTTTATCTTTCATGCCATTTATAAATCATATGAGTAATTTTAATACATTTCCTATTTTTTTAAAAAAAATTATAGCATTCGACTGAATCTTCTTGGTTTTATGTTGGAAGGTTGCACACATCTTCTGCAGTCAAAGAATTATAGACTATTTAATTGAGAAGATCACCTGAGATGGTTTTGTCCAAGAAGTGTAACCCGGGTATTCTTCACAGACATTAGTTATGGGTCAGGACACATGTGACCCTGAGCCACCCCTGAATATGGCTTTAATACTGGGTCTCAGGAAGTCATGCCTGAGCCAGCAGTCTGTGCAACAGGAGACCCTGACCTGGGCTCAGCCTCTCATGTTAGAGTTGAATTGTAAGGGGTCTAAAGTCCTCACAGGTGAAGTATTAAAATTAACTTCTCTGAGGTCACATAGCAGAGGACCTGGAATAATGACCTAACTTTCCAGAATTCTCACGTCCCTGTTCTTGCCTCCACATCTGTGACCTGCTATTAAATGTTTGCCAGAACGGGGCTGAGGACCTGGGGAAAATGGAATCACAATGTAAATTGAAATCCTCGTTCTTCATTTCTGCTTGAATTTAATCCATTCCTCCTCAAGTTTCCTGCTCTTGATTTCTTTGCTCTCCTTTCTATTTTTGCTAAGGTAAATATCCTGTAATGTCTCACCTGAAAAAGAAGAAACTACAGGCTTTAAACTAACCTATTCAGCTTCATTCAAACCCAAAATGAGTGTGTCGCTAGCAGCAATGTTGAATATAAATATGAATGATGTCCTCACCCATGACTTTGCTCAGCATCTCAATCACTCATGGTTTTGCTTGCTGAGATAAATTCTTGTTCCCCTGCTCCAAGCTTCTTTATTAATATTTCACTTCCACAGCCCAAACTTAACCAAAGTTAGTGATCACAACCTATGTCAGGGAATGACTGCTCGGTGCTCTGCTGATGCTCATCACAAAGCACAAGAAAAAATCTGGTAGCAACTGTGCTGTTAAAATGGATAAAAACACTCATTCATACCAACCCACGCACTAATGCTAAAAATGATTAACAATGGAAAAACTGGTTTCTATTCAAGCTTCAATTAAATGCATGTATTTATTAAAGTATATTCTAAATTTTTTAAATAGGAAAATGATGGGCTTTTGGAGATTGACTTTATTAATATACAGTGTTCTGCTGGCAGGATGGCAAAATGAAAAAGAAAATGAGGAGGTAGGATGTCCTACTGTAATTGCGAAAGCATCCTTGAACTTTTTAACACTATAATTTCTCAATGGAAGCATGGCAGTTCCTAGGATGGGATACACAGTGTTTGTGTACTTTTTCTTAAATGCCCCTCTGAGGTTTGTTCAGTAAACAAATGGAAATTATCTAAAATTTGGAGGAAAAAAGATCCACTACACGTAATTCTTCAAAATTGTATTCAACATATAAAGCCAGCAACACAGTAAAATGACATAGCCATTCAGTAGAACACCGTATAGCCATTATAATGATCTCTTTTTCTTCATACAATGACATAAGAAAATTAAAAACATAAAATTCTTCTGTTCAAATAAAAAAAGAAAGTTTAATATACAAGTTTGTAAAATAAAAAACCAAAACAGCTACGCACACAAAAAAAAAAAAAGAAAAGAAATTCACAATAACAGTAAAATAAATGCTTCCTATTCTGAGACGATATATTTTTTTATTACTCTGTCTAGATTTATCTTCTCCAAATGTAATCCAATGTGGGAGGGGGGAAGAGATGGTATTAGTTAAAAATAAATTCTTTTTTTTTTTAAATCCCTACTTTGCCATTGGAAGTGACCTAAATGGGTGAGTGGGAGCACAACGGGATGTTGTGGTCACACATGTAGTGCCCATTCACATGACGTATTTTTGCAAAGTTACTAAAAAATCAGTTTGAGGAAAAATAATTATGATATAATCTTAAATGTAAAAAAAAAATGGATTATAAGTCTCCATGCGCAATAATCTCCAAAATGATGGGTGGAAATACACTAGAGCCACACGGGTGCCACACAGGAAATTTTAATTCTTCCACTGGCCACATTTTTTCAAGGTAAAAAGACATAGGTGGAATTCATTGTAATAAGCTATTTTATTTAGTGCCATGTACTCAGAATATTATTTTAACATCTAATCAATAAAAAAAAAGTATATCAGCAAGTTGTTTCACTATTCTGTATTAAGTTTTTGAAATCGGTGTGTGTTGTTTACGTTTATACAGCACGTCTCAATTCAAGTTCGTTTCAAGTGCTCATTAGCCACATGGACCCTACTGGACAGCACTGCTTTAGAGTAATGAAGAAATTAGAAATGCTCTTTTTTCCAGTTTTCTCTATGAACTTGTGTTTTGTGTTTCCTCAAACTCTCATCCATTTACTCAGTAAGCAGCACTTATATTCAGTTGTTAAAATTAATGAATTATATTTATGCCTAAATTAATTAATGTTCATATTTTCTATTACCACATGGCCTTTACAATTAGTTTTCCATTTCATCCACACTGTTTTCCTTGCCTTATGCCTCTTCCAGGGTCTAGTATAGTACTAGACTCAGTAAACCTTGGCTGGTCTCAAAACTTATAGAATATTAATGAACATTCATTATGAACAGAAATAGCTGTCCTTGGTTGGCTGAGCCTCAGAGCAAAGCCAAATATGTTGGTGGTTCTTTGACCACCAACATAAAACAAATAATCAAGGACACCATTATTTTATTTTACTCTGAATTGTTAAGCTTACCACAATACATTACTATCAATGAAGACAGCATCCATTGGCCAACATTTAAGCATCTTATCAATGTTATTAGCGGACTGACACAATAAGATTCTTTCGCCAGCAATCAAGCTCTCAGTCACAGTTCTTTCTTTGAATGAATGATCACAAAATCTTCATAAGAGTGAGATACAGAGTGACCTCAGAAGGTTGGAAAAGAGTGTAGAGAGAAAGAAAAGAATTGGAAGGGGATGATTCCTGAGATGATTTGAGAAGTGCTCTGATGTTCAACATCTGTCATCCCTCGGTGACAGACTGGGTGTAAGTCTTCCTGTCTAAGACAGTGCTTACTACACAGTGAATGCTTAATAATCCCTTCTAGAATGAATGGATGAATGCACCACTGATCTAATTCCCTTACTTGTCAGGACACTCAGGAATGTGTCCCTAATAACAGGCACAGGTTCATTGGATAACAATTACTGAATCACGGTTGAGTTCACACGAATGAAATGAGAGGAGCATTGCCCAAATTATCTGTCTATTCCCATTATCATTTTAACTATTGTTGTTGACTGTGTGTCATAATAAACAAAGCCCACGGCTATGCAGTTTTCCTACACAACAGCATATGCCAGCCATCCGCTGCTTATTACACACAAGATGCCAGTGACAAACTGAACTGCTAGGTCAGCCTAGTTGTACCTAACAAACACACTTGGCTTTACTCTCTTCTCACGAGAAAGGTTTTTTAATTCCCTTCTTTTTCTTTTACTTAATAAAAAGAGGTATCGGTTTAAATTTTGAATTCCAGCCACTTTGTATTATTTCATTGGCTACTAAAAACAACAGCCTATTAAGAAGTGAGAATCAAGAGGCTTAGCTGGTCTTAAAGAGTAAAGTTGCCATCTCTGAGAGTCCTCTGGGGGCCAGGCGTGAATCGGCGGTGGTAGGTACAGAGGGCTTGGATCTGTCCCCTGAGATGACTAAGCTTGGGAAAGTGATTTCTCTTCTCTAAGTCTGTTTTCTAAGCAAAAGGGGATAATGAAAACTAAACTTACAGAGTTGGTTATTCTTAGGATTAACAAATGCAAGTAGAGTGTTTTTCTACAGTAGATCCTAAATTTTTCATTTCAGCTTTGGTTCATGCATCCTTCTTTTCATTAAATAAATGAAGGTGGCAAAAAGGAAGGAAAACAATCTTTGATTTATCTCAACTTGTAAAAACTCTCAAGTTTGCCTTTTATGGTTTGAAAAAAGGAACCTTGAGCCAAGACATAAAATTTGGAAGCAGCCTGTGAGTTATAATAGGTTTGCTAGGAAATGTGACTCCAGTGCCAGGAACTCCAGATCCGAAGAAAATTTATGCAATTAGATCACTTGGTCTAAATGTGATTATACATTTCAGTAATGAACAATATGATTCTGTAGATAAAGCTGGGATAATAGGGAGAAAACAGTAAGAAGAGATTCGGTTTATTATAGACCTGTAGAAAAAGAAATCACATTTGTATGATAAGCAGGCATTTTCCATAATGGCTGGAGATAAGTAAATTATTTCGGACAATTGTGTGAAGAAAAGAGAGGGTTCATACTGGCAATTCTAGGAACATGACTCTAATACCAGCCAGGGAAACAAACTCCAAAGTAAGGGAAGAAGGCCAACGCTAACGGTGGCAATACTGTGTGAATACCAATTAGCGCCCTAAGTTTTTAGCTACAGGACAAGTCCAATGAGAAAGTTCTAAACGAGCTAGAATCATTTGGAAGGAAGAACTAAGTGCCTTGGGCTATATCATGACACTAGGGTGTTTGCTTTCAGTGATTTATTTATATAAAAGTAAAATAAAGTGTGCCCTATGTGTCTGCGCCTATAGTTGGAGATGATTGATTATGTCTGGCCAGGATCAGAAGGCTGAATATATAAACCACTGCCAGCTAATGCCCTGCCTCCCAGAAGATGCTAGAGACGGTGGATTTGCTCCTTAAGACTAGCTGAGGCTCTCGCTCCACGTCCTGAGTGCACTGGGCCGCGTGGGCGCCTGAGCGGCCTCCGCTGCCCTTTCCACTGCGGGCTCCCACCGGAGGAAGGCTGGGGCCAGCGGTGCGGTCGCCATCCTCCTGTGCCTGGCCCGCTGCACCTTGAGCTTCTCAGACCTGGTAAGAGCCAGGGCTCCACGCAGCCACGTGGCCTGTCTGGAAGGGGAAACACGGGGAGCAAGGCACTGGAAGAGAACTGTGATGGGGGAAGGCGGGCTCGCCCTGCGGTTCGGGTCATAATCCTCTTGTTTCTCTCAAAAGCTTCCTATCGAAGCAGTGACTCCATGAGACCCATTTCACAGCTGTGCCAACTTTTGGTGGAGCCTAGCATCCCCCTCAAAGTTAAGTCGAGCTACTATCATTGACTGTTCTATCATTATGGCAAACTAATAACAATATTAATAGAAATTTCAGATGGTGTGTGTGTCGTTTCTGTTGTCTTTTTACTGTCAAGAGAATCTAATGTTCTTTTGTCTTATAAGGTCACTTGAGCGGCCTTATTAATTATGCAAATAAATGCCCACAGCTCTGGGCAAAGGCAATACTAAAAGACTTGAGCGTATGTGTGCTCAGGCTTCTATTGCTTAGCAAAAACGACTTCCTGCCCTAACGATGCAGAGCTGGACCCGCAGAGAGGGTGAGCAATCCTAAACGGAGGGGCTGCTTTACGGAGAGGGATTACTCCGCGGGAGGGACGAGCCTGGAGGGTGACCGAGCTGGACATGACCCCAAGGGTCACTGAGGAGTTTAGGTGCCTCAGCACAGCATGTGGTTGACGCAGGCAGTACCTGGGGACCCAGAAACCTGAGCCCCAGTTTGTGGGAAAATGACTGAAAAGGTATGTGTGTGTGTGTGTATGTGTGTGTGTGTGTGTGTGTGTGTGTGTGGACAGTGCCTGCACCCCAGAGTCCAAGCACAACAGCAAACTGCAGGACAGCAGTTAGGGAAAGACACAAATAAACAAGTGGCTGTTGAAAGTAAAAGGAGTCATCTGCAGCAGCGACACCATGTGGCAAGGACATGTAACAGCACCAGTAGACTGGGATGATTCATCTCGTTTACAAATGAGACTAACCCTCCAAGGCTGAGAGTTCTTGGATTATATAGGAATGAGAGAAGGAAGTGGAAGGACAGGAAAACGCAGGTATCTTCCTGCTAATAGTGCAGGTGGTGGTCTGAACAACAGTTTTGTAAAAATTGAAACCGAAGGTCCCTATGACTTTGATTAAATTTAGTTTTAAATCCCAGCTCTTGAAATCATATCCCTCTCTTTACCTATGTACATCCCCCGGAGATCCAGCCTCTCCCCTGAGGCATAAGAAGACAGTGGCCAGGACCTGACTAATGGTCACACGGTTTGCACCTCTGGCAGACTAAAGATAACATCTTGACCTAAGTTATGTTTCAGACCCTGAGTCCTTAGGCAGAACAACCCCCTGGTTTCTTCCTCATGAGACCAGACGGAGCTGTCCTCAAGACCTGAAGAAATGATACATCATCCTCACCTCACCTCTGACCAATCAGCTCCCAGCACGACCCCGAACCCCTAACCTACGGTGTCTTGTGATTTTTGTTCTATGTAATCTATAAACTACGCACATCGCAGAGTCACTTTTTTGTAAGCTCCTCATCTTCCTACTGGCCAACCAAATATTAAATTATTTGTTTTCTTTCTATACAGCAAACTCCTGCTTGTGCATTTTCTTGGGCCAGTGTGCACTGGTGGGAAGACTCAAGGAAAATCAGTGGGTTTCCAATAAAGAAAGGAGAGAATGTCATCACTGGATTCTGAAAGGTTTATTGCAGGCCACCTCACCTGCAATAATAATAAAGCACTGAGTGTGACATGCATCAACCTCCACAATAACAGAAAAGGCAGCTTCAGTTGTGCCATTTTTCACAAAAAGAAACTGAGACCCAGAGACTGAATAATTTGCCCCAAATCACTTAGGTTTCAAGAGGCTGAACAGAGACTTCCATGAAAGTTCATTTGTCTTCAAAACTCTGGGCTCCCAATCTCTATTGTTCCCACCCTCCTCCAAATCTGAAAAAAAAAAAGTGTCCTCAGGTTCTTCTGTACCACCATCACTGCTAGTCTAAAGCAAATGTGCTCAATCGGTAAACCTACAATTCTCAAATAACAATTACTGCTTTGCTTAATTTCTCAGAGTTTAGCAAAATTGTACTAAAATAGTTTCCTTTTTGATCTTCCTACAACTTAAATAAAGTGGACAAAGCAAAGGTTATTATATCTCATCTATGAAGATTAAGAGAAAGTCTCCCTGACTTGCCCTACAGCAAAGAGCTAGCAAGGGGCTCCACTTAATGTTCTCAGTCAAAGGCTGGCAGCCCAAAAACAGAAAATCTTATCTTACCCCTTGGGAAATGGACCTGTGGTGTCCTGGGCTGGGAGTCAGAAAGTGCAGGTTTCATTTATTCATTCATTCACTTATGTAAAGAGAAATTCACTGAGCATCTACCTCCTACTGGGCATATTCTAGGTACTGAGATATAGCAGTGATCAAAACAAAGATCTTGCTCTCTTGGTGACCCCATTCTAGTAAAAGAGACAGAAAATTCACCATGAAACATGTGTTTTGGATTGTGTCAAGTAACAATCATTGCAAAAAAAAACAACAACAAACAACAACAAAAAGTAAATGGATACGATAGATCAAGAGTACAGGGAAGCAGGTTAGGGGATCTCTGCTGCAGAATGACACCTAAGAGGCAAGGAAGAGGACCAGAGAGAAAACTTCAATGGCAAAGCACTAGTAGGGATTGTACTTTATGAAAGAACCAAGAGACAAGTATGACTGGAGTCAAGTGAGCAAATAGAGGACAGAGCCATTTCACGTAGGGCTGGGCCCACCTTGGTGACAATGTTAGAGTTTTATTCCAAGAATAGGAGGAAGATTTACATTTTACGTGGTTGCTCAAGGCAAGCAGAGACTTGAGGAGAGCTGTGGGGTGAGAAGGCCTTAGTGACAGAGAGCAGTACAGGAGACCGTGAGGAAGCAGGTGCAGACAGGTGAGAGGGGGACAGGCTCAGAATAGCATGGATGCTGCCGCTGGTTTTATTTCCAACTTTGCACTATTTATAAACTCCATGACCCTGAGTTTAATGAACCCACCCTCAGTCTCAACTTATTTTCTATTTCAAAATGCAGTTATTAAAAAAACTTCACAAGTCTGGAATGAGAGCAGATTTACAAAATAAAATGATATACTTTAAATGTAGGAAAGATGCATCATGGTTTTTCCTCTGCCATGGAGAAATATATACAGTGGGAGCTTAATAAACACAATTTGATTCAGAAATTGACTTGAAATACACTCATGGTTTAACATGAGTGCAAACATCAATTTATTATAACTGCCAACGCAAGCAAATTTATCACAGACTTATCTATTTTAGTATGTCCAGGAGCACTCAGCTCAGGTCAAGGAAATCAAAAGTGATTGTTGGAAAAGATACAACTTGCAAGAATTTACTATTGCTTTACACATTCTTCCTTACAGGGAAATCAAGAGACACGGTGTCATACAGAAAATCAATCTTAGTTACACCACTAATCACTGCCACCAAACCTGCAAGCAAGAAACCTTCGGTGACCCCATCATAAGCCCATAATCATTGACTGAATTAAAAATATAGTAATATAAAACACTACATCAAATAGTAACTTTATACCAAAGTGTGTGTGTGTGTGTTTGTATTTCCCAAAAGCCTAGATTAAAAAAAAATTTGTAATAAGCTTCTAAATTTAATGGTTTGAGATTAAAAATACTTAAGTGAAATAAGTAGACTGATTATGAGACATCTTTAGAAATATTTTAAGATTTAACCTTTTAAATTTGGTTTGTATTTTTAATACAAAACTAATCAATTCTATGTTAATGAGTAATGATAAAATAAGCAAGAAAACATAAAATATAGATGCTGTTTTCCCTCTGAACAGTGCTAGAAACTCCTCCAAGGTGTTTTGCTTGAATGTTTTGAAATCTGAGTACATTTATATTTGAAGATAAATTCTGATTTAAGTACACAAATGATTGTCAACTAGAGCATCACCCTGCTGTTATGGTTAAAATTCCACACATCTATAGAAAAGAAGAAACACCTCACTCCCCAGCCTTGTCCCTCATTCCCAAAAACACTGCTTGCTTGTTACTGCCACCTGCTGGTCAGCGCCAAAATTTACTTTTACACGTGAGAAATCCATACAACACCACTCTTTTCCTTGGTTCACTCTAAATTCCTAGATGTCCATAGGTTTTAGGAAAGTTTATTGCCTATTTAAAATGATTAAGTATCACTCTGTCATTATAAAACCTACATATCGTCATTAAAATGCAGAAAAACACAAATAAAATAATAATCCCTGATTCCTACTTCCCAGAGACAATCCCTGGTAAACACACACAACTGTATAAAGTGATGTTTTTCCACCTAAAACGTACTGTCAGAATTTATGTAGTTTAATATGCTTATTGTGACTACATTATATTTAATAATATGATATATCATTTTATTTTTGAACATTTGGGTTTCTTTAATATTCTTTATGTTATTTTTTGAAGGGTAGAGCAAGCAATATCCTGGTTTAAAAATTTTGAACTCACCTCTGATTTGTTAATATAAAAGATTACTAGAGATCTAGCTCCTTAGTCAAAGACTATCAAGACGTGAAGGCTTTTTATTTATATTTTCATATGTATCATTCACTACAGACTTCTCCAGAAGTCTATACTAATTAGCAGTCCTATAAAAAGTACATTCTTATTAGCAATTCTTTTTATATAACATAAAAAGCTCCATAAAGGAAAATGGGATGCTGTTATTATTTATATTTATTTAATGAGTAGTGAACATTTTCTTTCCATATGTCTGCTGGCCTTTTCTATTTCTGCATTTCTATTTCTGCATTTCTGTGTCTATGCCAGGTTTTCTGTTTTAGTGTCTATATCGTAACAAAGAAGAAATTAACAAAATTAACAACTTACTTGAAATATACATGAAAAGTGCTAATTTTGTAACATATATCCTTTTATTATTGTCATATATTATTTCATTTTATGGTATTTTTTAGTATACAGATATTTTAAATTTTGATTTAGTCGCATCTTTTTTTCTATACATAAAGATTTTATCTGGATATTTTTCCCGTGGAAGTTCCTAAAGTTATGTGGTATAAGAAGAAAAGTTAATCTTTAAATTATAACCCCATCGTGTCACTTGTCTTTTCAGTGCCTGTGTAAATTATGACACTGATGTACAAAATATTTTGAGGACATTATAAGAAATTGCTTATTATTGTGTTAGCTCGATTGCATGGTATGTTCATCATCATGCTCATGAACTCTGTACCATTATCAACATAAAATAAAAATCAGATTTACATCAAATAGAAACTTAACCACAAATTTAACCAGAAACAAATGCAGGGTTCTGTTTTCAAGGTTAAATGAAATGAGATGGCACACACGGCAGGGAACTGGCTGTCCAGTTGCCAATCATTCCTTCCCAGAATTTGCTTCAACATGAATTTTGTAGTATGGGGTGTGCCTGCATTTATACAATGGTGGAGTAGAAAGTGTAGTGAACAACAACAAAAAAAAAATCACAGCATGAGGCTCTGGCAACACTGTAACCTACAGAACATCATCTAATTTATCCTTTCCAGAGTCTCTTTTTCTTCTGACATAAAATGAAGAAATGCAAGTTAACGATCACAAAGATGTTTCAATCTCTACCCGACTATGTATTTATATTTCTTAGACACACTTGGATAATAGTTTGTCCAGCTCAATGACAGTCATCAATAATCAATTAATCACTCTAAAAATATAAAACAATCACTAAAGTATCCTCATAATCCACAAATCATACCATTTTGAGGAAACAGGATTAAAAATTAGGGTTTATTTTACTAGACGTACTATGACTTATGAGTATACTCTACCATTTCTGTAGTAGGATGCAATGGTGGATAAGCTACATCACCAGACATGCCAATGAAAGGGCCTATAATGGCTGTCACAATCTCTGATCACATTTACACATATATAGACATGCAATCTTATATATGTTAAGACTTATATTATGAACTCTGCCACTAGCAAATGACTGATAATTTATAGACAAGAAAATATATACTCAGTCACTCAGCTATGTTAATGAGCCCATTACAAACAAAGACCTTTCTTTCCTTATATATAAATTTTTTAACATTTCAGTCTTCTACTTCTTAAATAATGTAATCACAAATTTATACTTCTTATAATTTTCCTCTTTCAAACAGACTGAATGTTTACACTCCTTCAAGATTCACACGTTGGAATCCTGACCCCCAACGTGATGGTATGTGGAGGTAAGACCTTTGGGAGGTGATTAGGCCATGAGGATGGAGCTCCTATGAACTGGATTAGTGTCCTTGTTAAAACAGATCTAAGAGAGACTTCTCACTCCTTCTCCTGTGTGAGGGAGGAAGGAGAAGACAGCCATCTATGAACCTGAAAAACTGGCTTTCTCCAGACATCTATCAGCACCTTGATCTTGGACCCCGGACCCCAGAAATTTCTTATCACACTTATTTTATGATGAGTATGATAAAGAAATTTCTATTGTTTATAAGCCACCTAGTCTATAGTATTTTGTTATAGCAGCTTGAACAAACTAAGACATACATGATTAATAGAAGTTGTAATTTTACTTTAAATGCTCAAATCAGAGGAAGATTTACCTATAAAATTTGTAAATTTAGACTATAATCATGGTTAGACTACATATTCTAATTCAGAGGAGAAAAACAGCAATTTGATTATTATGAATCATTAAATAGAGTCATAGTCCTTAAATGGTAAATACAAAAACAATAACCAAAAAAAAAACTGTGCCCTGGCTTTACCAGGTTGAGCTGTCTGAGACTTGAGTTTCAAGGCAAAAAGAAGAAATGTACCATTTTCATAACTCCTATGTTTAAAATGAAGGCCACACAGCAAGTTCTCAAAGGAAAATATGCTTATATGTTTTCTTTTTTGTATGTTTGTCTTCCTTGAACCTAAAAGTCTAAAAAAGTTATTTTCTTATGTTGCTCTACTAAGGAGATTTTGCATACTGTAACAGAAAATATTAAAAACAACATTTTTAGAGCAGATGTAGAAGTACATTTCATATAACTATTATTCTCTGATAAAAGTGAAGGCATAATATAAAAATACGATTTTTGAGGGAGGTTAGCCGATATGATGCAAATGTACTCTAAGGTAATTTTTAAATTTTTATAATGTGAAATAATAATAATGATTATAATAGCAAATAAATTTATTTAGCTCCCACTCTGTGTCAGCTTCTCTGTGGCCAGGCTGCCCATGTGGAAATTCTATCTCAGTCACTGACTCACTGTGTGACCTTGGGCCAACCTTTGGCTCTCTTTGACTTGGTTTTCTCATCTGTAAAATGGAGAGGGTACTATAGCACCTCTCATAGAATAGTTGTGAGGACTAAGGGTTTGTGCATGTATGTGTATGTTGTACATATGTCTGTCTGTGTCAGACATTAGAACCTGCTACTGTGGTATGGCTGACTCATGCCTCTATTGTCTAATCTATCATTTTGTCTATCAGAAATTTTCCACCATGATAAAAACAAAATATGCTGTTCTCCCAGAAAGATACTTATTTTTATTTTATTTTATTTTTAGGTGAGGCAACCGTTGGTTGACCTCACAGATTGCAAGGACCTTGTCAGCTTACAATTCCTTATTTTTTATTTTTTATTTATTTTTTATGCCTACAGTGCCTGGTCTTCCTAGGTGGTCTCCCATCCGAGTACTAACCAGGCCTGACCCTGCTTAGCTGCTGAGATTACACAGGATCAGGCTTGTTCAGGGTGGCATGGCTGTGGACTCCAGAAGGATATTTAGATGTGCAAAAGCATTCTGCTTTCACCTTTATACTTATGATCATTTTAAGGGTATTATATACTTGGAGTGGTGATGCTGAAATATAATATATATCTAGGGCCACAAAACACATCAAACAAGGATATATATATATATATGTGTGTGTGTGTGTGTGTGTGTGTGTGTGTATATATATACACACACACACACACACACACATATATACACACACATATATATAATATATATTTTTATATATATTAATATATATATTTTATATATATATATGAAGTTAAGAATGTGTGTCTTGGTAGATAGACAGAAAGATAGATAGAGATAGAGATAGATAGAGATAGAGATAGAGATAGAGATAGAGATAGAGATAGAGATAGAGATAGATAGAGATAGAAACAGAGACAGAAACAGAGACAGAGATACATAGAGAGAGAGAGAAGGAGGGAGGGAGACAGACAGACAGACAGAAGGAGAGGGAAAGCATTCCTGAAAAGTAAAGTCTGTAAGAAAGAGCATGATACAATTACTGGAAGACACTGATTTCAGAAGGGACTCAGATGCTTACTAAATATGATTAAAAAAAACATCTGTGGTTTCAGATAAAGATAGTGCAACAAATGCACACATTTCCTCTATAAGAAACCACTGAAATAAAAGCATAAAATGTTTTATAATGGTATGAGCGAAGGATGACATAGAACGAGAGGATGGAATAAAATTGGGGAAGCTGGGAAACGTGAAGATGTAGGGAATCTGATTTCCATCCCCTGAGAAATGAACTCTTAAGCAAGCAGCATGAAAACTGAGAAGTAACGTGATTTGCCAACCTGACTCTCAAACGTTCAAGGATTCCCTACCCTGCCTGGCACTGGTGGTGAACAGGGACGAAAAAGAACCAGCAAAACCTCCTCCCAGAGTCTATATTTACTCATGACAGCTGGGCAACCCATCACCGCCATCACCCTCATCTGCCAAAGACTGGGAACACTTTTATAGAAAAGGGTGAAACTGAGGGCTTCAGGACTAGAAAAAAACACATGTATCTGAGGTGAGGGCACCCTACTAAATATAGGGGGCATTCAGAGGAAGTGTTTATTCTGAATACTGAGACTCTCCAGGCCTTTCCACCATCCACCCACATGAGCTTCGGTTCACAGAAGGCTGGCAGCCACACTCATCGTTTGCAGGCCTGACAGGAAGATGTTTCCCTCGGACACATAGCACCCTGTGTTATTTTCCCGGGGCTGCTGTAATGAATCATCACACACACTGGGTGGTTTAAAACAACAGAAACATATCCTCTCAGTTTTGGAAGCCAGAAGTCCAAAATAAGGAAGTCAGCAAGGAAGGTTGAGAAACAGTCCATCTCATACCTCTCTCGTCGCTTCAGGGGGTGATCATGATCCTTGGCATGAGTTTAAAGATAAATTAAAAATAAAAAATATATATATAAAACTAAAGCAAACTAAAAAAGGAGACATCATCTCCCAGGAAAAAAAAAAAGATGTCTAGAAAAGGAAATGAGCATCATTAAATGCATCTATTTGAAGCCATAATAATATAAACACAGAAGGTTTATTTATCTAAGGTGATCACATGATTACAGTAGAAAGATGAAAATATAAATGCATGTATTAGAAGAGTGAGTAATAAGACTGAAACCCCCACCTTCCACTGTGCTGCCAAGGGGGAACTCCAAAACTGAAAGATCAGGAAGCAGCATCATAACTATATTATTTGACTAAGGAAACAGTAAAAGGAGTTGAAAAAAATTGAGGGAAGGGGCTGCTGTTTTTCATCATAACCTTTTTAGAAATATTTGTTTAATCAAAGCTATATTTGCATATATAAATATAAACATCCTATGACTCCACCAAATTCTGTGCTCTATCATTATATGTGTAACAGCAACTTATAAACCTTTCGAAGGACCAAATAATTTTTAAATCTAAAAAAATTTTCTAATTTTGAAAAATAAATGTTTGTATTTTAAATAAACACTGGCAGCTAAAAAATGTTATGGAAGTTAGTGGTTTTATCTTTGGCGTATTCACAGTCTAAGATGTCAACCTGCCAAATACAGAAATATGTCCACAAGATGTCTTCTTGAAACCAGACATAATGACATATTTTTAATGTGAAAAAAGTTATAAGTAGATGTCAAAAATCTTGAGTGTTAACTATAAAGACAAACATTTTATTCCCAAAGATATATTTTTATTTGGAACAACTTGATGAAAATCCAACTACGTCAAGTAAAATGCAGAATTTATCATCAACAAGTACAACTCCTGAGTCCTTCACGTAGCATTTTCACTTACTTTATGATGAGCATATCTTAAATTTAGTTTCTTTCTACTCTTTACCAGAGTAAATTTCGTCAACTATCTTTGAGTCAATGTTGAGTTGACATTACCTTAATATTTCCAAAGCCTTCAAGTCATTTCTAGTAGCCAAAGGTCTTTTATGCTAGATCATCTGAGTGAAACAGGAATAAAATTGTTGGTGAACTCTGAAGAGATATTTTTGACTGCCCCAACCCCATTCCAGCCCTCCCAAATAACAGATCTTTTAAACTAATCATAAGACAATAGAGATAAATTAGTTTGGCCCATTTAAACTAGTAGTTGTCCACAATTACTGTATATCAGAATCACTTGGGGAGCCACAGATAATCAAATCTTATTTACCCCAATTTTGTTTTTTGGAATATAATTCACATGCTATGCATTCGCCCATTTAAAGTGTCCAATTCAATGGATTTTAGTGTATTCACAAGGCTGTGCAACTCACCAAAATCAATTCTAGAACGTTTTCAGCACTCAAAACAAAACTCTTACCCATTAGCTATCATCCCCAAAATTCCTTTCCCAAAGGCCTATGTCACCACCAATCTACTCTCTGTCTCTATGGATTTGCCTATTCTGAACATTTCATATAAATGGAATTATATAACGTGTGGCGTTTTTTACATAGCATAAGTTTCATCCATGTTGTAGCATGAATCAGTATCCCATTCCTTTATATTAGCAAAGAGTACTCAATTGCTTGCATACAGCACATTTTTTTTTATCCAATCATCAGATGATGGACATTTGGGTTGTGTTTACCTTTTGACTATTACTCAGTATGCCACCTACCTGGCCACGGTCAGTATACAAAGCATTATAGTATACCTGAACCAGATAGGCTAGTACCCTTCCCTAATCTCCTGCAGGCTGGGTTATGTTGTAGTACCGACAAACCAGAAAATCTCAGCACTTTAAAACAGCAAAGTACAGATACACCTCCATCAGGAGTGAACATGGAGACTCTGCTCATTACGGTCACTCAGAGGCTCCGAACTGACATAGGCCTCTCTGATTTCAGGGGGAGGAAAATAAAAGATCATGGTGAACCACACACTGATTCTTAAATCTGCCTCTCGGAGGAGACACACTTTACTTCTTTGGTCAAAGCAAGTTACATGCCAGGGTTGAGTTCAAAAGGGAGGCTATTACATTTCTCTTACAGAAAGAAGCACCCCAAATTTGGGGGGGGGTGCTTTTTCCTTTCAGCTTGCTATAGTGAGATGCTGTAAGCCTAGAACTGTCACATTAAGGGACTCACAGGCCAAACGGAAACGGGAAGGCTGAGACGTGAAGTTCCGGGTAGCCTCTGAGGTTGGCTATATGCTTGGACTTGCTCGTTGCATGAAACAATAATGTTAATAATCTCTCTTTTTCCTTCAACCAGTTATGAATGGGCTTCTATCGCTTATAAACAACAACAATTAGACAACTTTTTCTGGAAGGTCAGGACACGACAATACTGTGAGCTGAGATGCCAGAGATTACAACAAGTAACCAAGTGTCTGTGAGTGTCACACTTAATCACTTTGACTCCCACATCAAAGCAAAAGGATTATGACATCTACCTTATACGTTCTTATGAGGATAAAGAGTTAATGTCCGAAGCTATCCAAGTCATCATCTGCAACCTAGCCAGTGTTCATTAAAATCAGTCTCTCTTCCTCTCTTATTTTCCTTATGCCTTCTCCTGCCTTCCTCCAGGCTAAAAACTATTCAATATTTCATCTTCATATTGTTATCACCCAAAAATATATACTGGGTTTAATAAACACCTCTGGTGTCCCGACCCGCAGGACTTAGTTATTCGTGGGGGGACGAGGAGGATCCAACCTGAAAGAAAATGGGGGCGAAAGAAGAGCGGAGGCAAGACAACGTTCTGATCAAGCCTCAAACTTTATTGAAAAAACGGGGATATATATATACACACACTAAAGCAGGGTGGATACTTGTGGGCAAGTGAGCGGCTAATCAGGGGATGGGGTGGGAGGAATGTGGCATGACTGATGGGGTCGCAGACCTGCTGTCAGGCAGACTTTTTTGGCAGACCTTCAGCTAATCTTCAGCAAGCTGGAAGCTAATCTTAAAAGAACAGAAACTCTGTGTGTTAGTTAACCTTCAGAAAACAGGAGGCTAATCTGTAAAGAACAGAAACTCTGTGTGCTATGGTCATCTTGTTTTTCTCTGTGGCTCCTTACACTCTGGAATGAATGAAAGAGGGTGATTAGGTCAGAGCATGGGGCTGAGAGCAGAAATACTCTCAGCACAAGGAAAATGCAAATTAAACAAAACCTTGGCATTGACCCCAAGGAGATCAATGAGCCACAAGCAGTCAAGGTGCATCACACACACAGGACTTTCAGCATTTACTGAATGGGGAATAAGATGCTTGTGATAGGCCTCAGCTGAGCACCGATTCACTTGAACACAATGACAGACACTGAGGAAGTTTCTTTATCTCTTCAGACACTGGGGAAGTTCCTTTATCTCTTCAAATACTTCTCTGTGTCCAGAGGACCACACCGCATAGGCCAAAGGTAGAACAGAGCACTGGCTTAAAGAATCTAGTATCAACATCAGTGCACTATTGTCTTTTGTTTTTTTAACTTTAAAAATTAAGTGCCACATATACTACCCCTACTCAAAGCAGAAGCTGCATCAGTGATTATCAAACCCATTTTTAACTGCCCTGAGGTGACTAGATTCCAAGAAAAAATCACAGGGAACAACAAAACACTTGGTCAGCATTAAGAATGAAAATAAAGAGCATGAAAAATGTGATGACTTCCTCTACAAAAATAGATTGTATCTGTTTCAAAAGCTTGAATATAAACCTTTACATTCATTTTGAAGCTTCTTGTCTATTTGTAAAATTATTCTCCATTAATTTCAAGAAGGCCAAGTTCATTGTATACTATTTTCCCATCTCACAGCTTGAAACAAAGAAGGGGACCCTATTTTATGCATTTATTTGTTGATTTATTTACTTAGTGGAGAGTAATAAGTAAAATAAGTAATAGGTTCAGTCCATTATATATGAATTTTATGCATATTGCATTGATTTGCACACTGCACAGGACTGAATAATAACATAATAGATGACCATATTTTATAATGCTTTACAAACTTAGAAAGTATGTGCACACATGTGCTTTATTTCTTATAGAAAGCTTCTAAAGAGGATACAGCAGGTAAAATCACTAATTTACAAGTGAGGAAACCAAGACCTGAATTTGTAAAGTAAACTGCCCAGTAACTGTCTAGAAAGTATCTTTGCCAAGACTGGAGCCCTCATGTGGCCATCACTAAAGTCAGCCTAGGCTGGAATCTCAGCTCTACTTGACACTAGTCATGTGACCTGGGGTCAGCCTTTCCAGCTCTCTGTGCCTCGGGTTCCTCATCTATAAAATGAGGAAAATGAGGGTGTCTCCCTGTGAGCATTAAATGAGCATCTAACCATGGTAAGCTCTGGATAAGCATTCCCTTTTATACCTGCCCGGAACTCTTTCCACTAATCATAGTACCTAATGAACGAGGTGATTTATTTCAATATTTTGTAGAATCAAGAGATAGATAAACCCAGATTTGAATTGTGTCCCTGATACTTACTCTCATGTGACATTGAGCAAGTTATGTAAGCTTGCTGAACCCACTGCCTCATCACTAAAACAGAAATTATAATTGCCACTTCATACAAACACCCTCTATATTTTAATTTTTTTAATGTTTTTATTACAGCTGACATTCAATATTATTTTAATTTCAGGCATATAACATTGTTTTTAGATATTTACATAATTTACGAAGTGATCCCCTCAACAAGTCTAGTTAAATAAGGTAATGTCATGAGTCACTTAGAGTATTCTCAGCATGGTACAAGCCATTGTTAACGGGAGTTATCATATTGGACTCATAGGAGCAATAATTCTGTAGCTGGAGCTCTCACCTGCAGTCAAAGGCCCCCAGAGTCATGGAAAGTCAGCCTCGATGACTTCTTTAAGATCCCCAGCGGTATTGACTTTGGCAAGTTCTCTTATCACCCCCAGGGCCTCTGCCTCAGTCTTATCTCTTCTCCAGCAGCAGGTGTCTTGGGTAAGAAAGGAGGCTTGTTATAGAGGGGCAGGTGACAAGAAATCATTTTACAACACTCAGTGTGGGTCAAATTGAGCAGACCATCACACTCTACAGAAGGAAGGAAGTCTCTTATAATCGCTAACGATATGACTACAAATATACAAATACTAATGCTATTATTGATAATTCACATGACACGAGTAACATTTCTTGAATGCCTACTCATACCAAGTTCTGTTCTCTGGGAATAAGAATTTTAGGCTCTCTGATAATTTGCATAAAATGAGGTGTGAGAAGGTTTAGCACCTTGCCCAACCTGGGGGGAGCAGTATTGAAACTTAAACCTAGGAAACCTGATCCCAGTAATAGCAAACTTCATCATCAGCACCACTTTCCTGCTCTACAGCTAATGCTTGGATGCTCAAATACTTTACCAGAACTATATTCTCTGCACAACAACTCCAAACCCTCAGCAAATTAGATTCCAAGATGCTGTGCTTTGGTGAGATGATTTATCTAGAGGTGTCAGAAACTTAAGCCACTCGTATCCTGTATCTTTGCAGTGTCTGATATTCCAAAGCTATTACAATAGAAATACAAGTCGAAAATATGAAAGGCAGGACTCTTGGCATTTACAGCATCCATCTCTTGCAGAATCTGTAAATAACCAGAGGTAAATCTGAGAAGCCCTAGGAAACTCTGAAAGATACATCTTTTAAAGTGACAGGGAAGGAATGAGTAATGACAAGGTGTCCCTGAGGAACAATTTCACTGTCAAGCACAACGGCAGACAATGGGGCGGAAGGTTTCTGCTGCTGACAGTCCCCTGAGCTGGGCAACAAACTTCTACACAACTCCCTAACCTCTTCAATTTTATATTTAACTTTAGAATAAATGAGCCACTGCAAAAGGTAGAAAGAGATTCTCCCATCAACTGTGTCACGGAAACCTCCTTCAGATCATATGTCTCTTGTTCCAGGAGGGACAGCAAATGAACAAGAAAAGAGGGGGGAAAAAAGCTATGAATTTGAAGGCAGGCCACTTGATAGATTTCCCCAAAGATATTTAAAGGCAAGTCCCAGAAGTTGACAATAGGTCTTGTCGATCTCATTTCAACTACGAGACATCCACCCTTTTGCAAATAAACCACTTTTGACATTTCAAAATGTGGGAGCTAAAGAAGAAGAAAAAAAATAGCTGTACTACTTTTCACTGATGAATTTCATATCAATTTCACAGCAACACTATTAGTGTGGAGTGCTATTCACTATATGTTTGAAGTAAGACTTTGTTAATTGGCTGAATGACGTGAACGCTTAGCTGAATGACCAAATGGACAGCATTCAATGTTCAGGACATCAATCAAAAACTCATCATTCCTGTGCTAATCAACTATTCTAAGCAGCATGCTAAGAATTATGAGAACATATCCCCAAATCCTAAACTCAAGAAACTGCAGCCCAGATTACAAGATGGAATGAGATGCATGCACTTTACAAACATTGACTCCGTGCTGGGCATGTTACTAGTTATCTAGGATACAAAAATGGCTAAGACAGCTTCTCTCCTCAAGAGAAATTCACAGCTGAGTTTGAGGGAAAAAAAAAAAAAACCCTTCACATACTGATGTTTTAGTTCTTTAATAGGGAAATTCCAACAAATGCATCTTAGCTTGTATAAAATTTTATTTACTTTTTAAATGAATGCAACTTTTAAACTCTAATTTAAAAACAAATGCCATCGGCAATACTTTATCTCAGCTAACAATTTATCTTAGGAAATGATGGATGCCGGGAGACTCCTAATTGGACAATGAAGCCACTTTCCTCGTGTCTCCTGAATCCGATCACTAGATGGCAACAGCTGAACATTCATGCCAAGGCGGCTGTGAGAACCGGCCACCATTTCTGCGGTGTGCGTCACAGAAAGTACTTCTTTTAAAAATCCAAAGTGCCATATTTTTATTAGGTATGGCAAGTGGGTCACAGAGAGATGGATGTTTAAGGCTATGTAACGTGACTGCTATGTCTGCATTCAGAGCTGGATGTGACATTCACAGAGAGCTCACAACTTCACAACTCAAAAAGTTTTATATAGAGAGTTTCCTAAGAAATACACAAAAAGATTTAATTCTCTCTGTGTAGATGACTGCTTTTACGCACAAAAAACGGGGATTACATTTCTGCTCACTCCTTTTTTTAAATCGGGGGTGAGGCAGAAGAATCACTTTACGGGAGCCTTAAGTTACTCCTATTGAAATATCTGTTTTTTAAGGCAATCTGCCCAAATTTGGCTTTTCAACAATTACTTGTGAAAATGAACATCACATTCAGTTTGCATTTGGTTTAAAGTAAATTGATTTGAATGTGAGCTGAGAACTGGAATTTGGTTTCTTCACGTTTTCAGTCTCGATATTCATTTGACACAATGAAAAGCATGAAAAGATTATTTCGGTTATGAAACTGCCATGGAAAGCTGGATCAGCATGTTATTTAATGGAAAGGGCTCCAGGCAAAGCCACCGAGTGTAGGGACGAATAACAAGAGCCTGGGGGTGGGGGGGTGGGGTGACCACATACAGCCTGGGTGTATATTAGATTTAAGTCATGGGAAGAGAGGATGAGAGGCTGGAATGAAAGATGAAAATTATTTAAAGTAAACACCATGCTTATTTTCATAGGAAATAACAGCAGATCCACCAAACAACCATTTCCTGTTAAGTATATATAATCCTTAAAGCATTTTCAAAATTACTTATGGATTAAATCTGATTTCCAGGACTAATTTTGTGGTATATTTCCATTTGAATATAAAATCCAAGATAAAGAAAAACAAAAGTACTTATAATTGCCAGAAGAGGGCTCTGTCCTCAAACTTAAAAATCCCACACTCCACTGATAAAGTACCTTTGCCATCCCTGAGGAGGCTCCAGCATAATCTGGTTTAATCACTGAATCATAATCCTCAAAAGAACCTAATTGTATCTTTAAAAGGGCGGAATCACTGCTTTGCAGTATGCCACCATTTACAATACTAAGACTAGCCATTATTTACCTGGTAAATGACAAAAGAAGCTAAAAAGATGCCATGCTGTAGTATCACAATCCTCACAATTTGTAACTTTACCACTTAGCTTTTGCATTCATCCAACTAAAATGTGTGATTCCTTCATTTGCTTCCATGTTCTACAAAAAAAAATTCTCTATTCTAAGATGCATCATTTTACGAGGACTGCAATGTTTAACTTGGTTAACTGGAAAATAACCGGAAAGGTGAAAGGTTGAAGAATGCAAAGGGTTACAAGTACCTCTTTTAATAATTTCAGCTAATTCAAGAAAGAAAAGAAAAGAAAAGAAAGAAAGAAAGAAAAGAAAGAAAGAAAGAAAGAAAGAAAGAAAGAAAGAAAGAAAGAAAGAAAGAAAGAAAGAAAGAAAGAAAGAAAGAAAGAAAGAAAGAAAGAAAAAGAAAAAAAGAGCAAGTATTTATCTGGGCAAAAGCAATGAGTGCAATGTTGGGGTTCTCTCTGGTGAATGAGGTGCCCACCGCCATCCTCAAGCTGGTTGGAGGAAGTCTGGCTCCTTTGTTGACTATTTTTGCATGGGTTTAGGTATAGGTAGGTCACTTCACATATTTAATCTTTACTTTCCTCACTGTAGAAAGCAATTCATAATGGCACCTGTATCTTTACCCCTGTATCTTATTTTTTAAGGTACTTAATATAGTACTTTCTGATTTTTTAAAATTTTGGCTCACTAATTTGTTTATTCGCCTCTTTTGTTTCTCTCCCTCAATGGGCCATAAACTCTGCAAGCACACAGACCTTGTCTATGCTGGCTTTTTCCTTATTCCCCGTGTCTAGCATGTGTCAGGCCTGTAACAAACGTTAAGAAATCAGCGAGGAGGTGTTGTGAGCCGATGAGAAAATATTAGCTCAGCGCTTGGCACCCAGTAAAACCTGAGAATTGCCATAACACTTCATCTGTTATGCTGATTTTTATATTTACCTCCCGCTAATGACAAATGGTATAGATTTTAGGCGTGTGTTAATGACCAAGTTGCCTTCATAAATAAAGGTATTAGGTCAAAACATAGTGACTTGAAAACTATGAAGCAGGTAATTGTGTAGGTGGTTTGAGTAAATGACAGTACTGTGAAAGTGGTCACACTGAAGGGAAGTTTGAGAAACCCACTCCACAGAAAATAAGCCCGACAGGAGGTCCGGATTAAGAGTGAGGATGAAGGCCTGGGGTGATCAGGGAGGGTGGTCTTGATTGTATAGCTGCGCTGAGGCCAGCAGAGGAAAGAGCAAGGACTCTGGATCTAGGGGAGTCCACTTGTGACTTAACAGGACAAAGTTTTAACTACAGTTCAAGTTTATGAAAGAGAATCCTTCGTGGGGTGGGGTGAGGCGGGGTCATGTCTCATAAAAGTATCCACTGGTTTCATCCTGTAACAATGAGAAGCACCCATAGGTTCTGATTATAAATACCAAACCAAGAAAACTAGACATGATGGCTAAAGGCATTATTCCAAATGTTAAGTGTATGTGAAAGAAGTTTGGAAAGAATCCTTTGGCTTGGAGTCAGCAGATGGGAGAAGGAAAGCTACTACCTTAAAAAATTTTCCATTCCTGAGAAGCAAGGTGAAGTGAAGATGGACAGTCATATGTGCAATCGAAGGTTTTGCTGTACCTTTAAAGATAACAGAGCACAAAATGGGTTCCTGGAAAAAAGTCTATATCAAATATAAAATTCGAAAATACAGTATTTATAAAAATAGTATCAGTTCTTCTGCTGGAACTATTATAGGACTTATTCAGCAAAGTTCTCTGTGTTGTGTTTTGTTTTGTTGTGTTTTTAAGACATATTCAATAATAGAAAATTTTAAAAGTAAATAAAAATAAAATTTATAACTTATAACAAGTTGGAAAAGAATAAAATACTATGGGAATCCTTCATGTATGTGGAAATATTTATTTTTACTTAAGCACATAAAATCCCCCTATATAAGTTATCTTCCAGGCCTGAGGACAATCTCTATTTGAAGAAAAAAAAACGTGAGGAAGACAGCATACGCTGCATCACCTCAGATTTTATTTAAATTTATCCTACACCAAAATGGTTCATTTTTCAAGCAGTTGATTTGTGTCATGAAAATATATACCTAGTAAACAGAATGAAACTTGGCAACTTCCTGTTGGCATCTGAGTAATAGTCACAATGCAGGAATGCTGAAAACAGAGTGCAGCTCTCTGGGGAGGCCTTGACCATGAACTTGGGGTCAGGTTCATAGGGTTGAGATTCTGGCTTTAAAAAAAAAAAAGTTGCTGAGCCCTGAAGTTCCCTCTGTCCCTACAGCCTAAATTATGATTACTCTTAAGCATTTTAAGCAAATATGGTTTTGGCTCTTGTTATGGACGAAATTGTGCTCCATCCCAAATTCACACAATGAAGCTCTAACCCTCAGAACCTCAAAATGTGATTATAATTGGAGATAGAGCCTTTAAAGAAATAATTGAAGTGAGCCCTAATCCAATATAACTGGTGTCCTTATATATATTTAGGACAGAGAGATAGACACCAGGGATGTGTGACTACAAAGGAAAGACCAGGTGGCCATCTGCCATCCAAAGAGAGAGGTCTCAAAGAAATCAAATCTGCTAACACCTGTATCTTGCACTTCTAGCTTCCAGATCTGTGAGATAATATGTTTCTGTTGTTTAAGCCAATCAGTCCGTGATATTCTATTATGGAAGCCTTAGCCAACAAATACAGTTCTCAAGGAGAAATTCTCTTTGGATCTACTCTATGCAACACTTGTGATGTAAAATGATCGTGATATAGAACCTTGTTTTCAGGCATGGAACAATTTTAAAACAAAAAGGCTACTTAGAATTTGATCAAAGTAAGTGAAAATTCCAGGTGAGCTTTAACTACTTTCCCCATTTGAATTGTTTAGGGTTGTTCTAGGTGCCATTTATATGTCTACATTCTATATAACACATTTTTCTATGGCTTTCTGAGTGTTTTCCTTAAAAATAAATTAATAAAAAGAGACGCAAGCATTATTGTACAATCTCTGGTAAAGTTTGTAAACACAACACACACTCTCTTAAAAAAAAAATTAAAAGTCAATACGCATGGAGATCTCTGTGGTTTACTTCCTTAACTAAATATTTTAAAACAAATTTTATTCTTCGTTCCTGTTTTCTCAAAGGATGTAAAGAGAATAGTTCTTATTGCCTGTAACACCCATTTTTTTCTCCTTCTCAATTATCTGTAGCACAGGTTAACTGATGCCTTTCATTCTCCAAAAACTGGGTAAATGATGTATCTAAAGTTTCTACTCTTAAAGATACGGGCCATTTTTAAGAGGCTTCTCCTCACCTCACTTTTATGAAAGCAGTTAAGCATCTATAAATAATGGATTATATGTCTGCTGCTCTTATATTTTAAATAATACTTCTATACATTATTTAATGATGATGCAAGTTAGAAATTTTATTTTTTATGTCTGAGAGTGTGATATGGAACCAAGGTATTTAGCAATGATATAATTCCATGGCTTTCCAGTGGCCAGATTATGTATTCTGGAAAAGCCTGAAGTTTGTAGACATGTCACCCTTTAGGTGATAGGGTATTCTGTTGTAAAATGAAAGGTACACCAATAAAAGATTTTATCAATAGTTGATGGCTATCATGCTCCCTTTAGATTTAATTATTTTGAAATCAGCAAAGCTTCCATATACTCAGCAAGGGGCTCCATTTATTTTGCATTAATGTGTTTCATGTCTCCTCCCATCGCTGATCACAGAGACAAGGGAAGTCTTCTTGTCTCGACAGCTTCCTTTGATCCACACTACCCGGAATTGCATTAATGTCCCATCTTCGCCTGCCTCCCTCACTCATTTTCTCTAAGAGATTTATTTGTTCATTCTATTTAGTCTGTTTGTGTTTCTTATACAATATTTATATCCCATGTTTTTGTATTTCTTATAATGTCTCAGTTCTTGGTAGAGATTTCTACATTTAAATGTTCACAACATTTATTTTCTTTGCAATCCTCTCCATTAGGGTTTCATGATTATATTTGGTTTCTGTTTCGTGGAGTTTTTATTGGGGTAATTTCTTAGTGCTATGATTATTTATCCCAGATACAATGAATTTTACCTAGTCTTCAAATGTTATACTCAAGAGAAATATGTGATATTAAGACAAGATATATATTGATTTCCGATTCTTAGAGAGGGAACCGACACTGAAGAAACTAGTTAACAGCAAATGGCTTGATTAGGCAGCTGCTCGTTTTACTTGATACTTTGGTAAGGTTCCTACATACATTCCTAATATCATCACTGTATGTATGAGACTAAAGGAGGTGGAGGAACAAACAGCATAAGAGAAAAAGTAGTGACAAGACATAAGCAGAATTTTATGACATAAGGAGAGATACTCATAGATTTTCCTTTACTCCTAGCCCACTAAAAAGTATCTGTGGTTGGCAATTCTCCTTTCTTTCTTTCTCTCCCTTTAGGACGTTGCACTTAAAGATATAAAATATGAAAATATATACATACATTAACTTCTAATTCTAGGAGACTAGGTATAGACTTATATGGGTATATATCAGACTTATATGTATATATGATTTGGGCAAGTGTGTAGTAAACACTGAGGATTATAAATAAAAACCAGAGACATTTGTTTAAAGATATTATTTAAACAGTGAAAGGAAAAAGTATCATTAGGCTCTTTGGAGGCAATGTAGTATAAAAACAAAATCTACCTTCAATGGTCACTGAAATTTTATAGCTGACATTAAATTTCAGTTTTATGTTTGTAAGTTGCTAAAAAACTAATTGAACGTTCTATGTTACTGAATGTTTGGAATGTATATGGTGTGTGTGTGTGTGTGTGATGAACAAAAGCAGCCCTGCTTCAAAATAATCAGCTAAGTAAGTTAAAAACTACTAATATGATCTACTTAACTATGTGGCCCATTGATACTTTTCACCCATACATAATAAAATTCTGTTACGATATTTGACAACATTACCAAAAATTTTTAATTAGTTGACTCTAAGCTGACATTTTTCTGGAAGAAAAATGAATCTTATATAACAACCTATCCAGAAAGAAAAAAAAATGGTTTTCACACTGTTATAGTCTTGAAAGCATAAACATATTTTTAAAAGCCCATTTAGTACTTTAATGATATAACGTTGGCAATGATCATAGGCCATATTTACTGAGCTCTTCATCCTACAGAGCAGGCACTGTGCTAAGTGCTTTCCAAGCATGATTTTCCTCAATATTCACAACAACCAAATGACAAAGCACTGTCGTGTCCACCCTTTTTTTTTTTTTATAGACAGAGTAACTGAGATTTAAAGAGGGCAAATAACTTGGTCAAGGTCTTATTTCTGATAAATGGCAGAGCCAGAAACTGAATCTAGGTGTATGTAACACCAAACTCTACACTCAAAGATTTTTCTATATTACCAAAATTGCAAGAGACTTTTCCAAGTACCAATCAGGGCTTACTTTATTTGGTTTTGATAATCTTTGACATTAATTTTGGTTAAGAGTATTCTCCTCAGAGTTAAAAGGTATAAGATGACTGAATGTAAGAGGAAGGTAGAGGCAGTGGCTAAGAATTGGCACAAGAGCACTCACTTAATATTAACTCTCAAATGGCTTAGCAATCTCCTAGTAAAGAGGTGGACCTTAACTTTAACATGTTAAGAATGGGACAGTAAATGTTTGTTTCATGAGCCAAGGCAAAGAAAGTAGAAAACTGAGCAGTATATAAGACACAATTCAATGTCCATGTCCTTAAAAAAGCATTGAAGTAAGACTTCTGAACTCCGGAACTCCGACTATACTTTGTATGTCATATGTCAACCCTGTGGCGGAGTGAGCAAGTTCCCTCCCTTTCCTCTCTAGAACATCAATTAACAATCTATGGACTAAATTCCATAAGCTGTTTCTTTTTGTAAGTACATTTTATTGTGATATGATGACATCCATTCATTTACATATCATCTGTGGTTGCTTTTATCCTATCATCATAGAGTTGAACATTGTGACAGAAACTGAATGACCACAAAATCTAAAATATTTACTAACAGCTACAAAAATTTTGCTAAGCCCTGAGTTATATTATGTCACACAAATAAATATCTACCAAAGTGACTGAACACATATGTAAGCCACATACATAGGAAAATAGGCTTTCACAAGAAACGACCCTTTCTTTCCCTGGCTGTTTCCTCCAATCCTTCCCTTTCCTGAATATTGTAAGAATAATACCTATTAGCTTTTTTTATTCACACACACATACATACACACACACACACACACACACACACACACACACACACATATTACAAACACTGGATCTGAAAATACAAAAATGAATTAAGACAGAGTATATGTCATCAATAAACCTTCTGTGAGGAAAGATAAATATTTTAGAAAATAATTAAAATGCAATGCTAAGGGTCATAAGAAATGGCAGAACTTCTCAAGGACCTTGTGCTAGCATTGGAAAATCTTCTCTCAAAGTCTGACGAGCCATTTATCTTGCGACAAACCTTCTTTTACCAGTGAAGAACATTGCTTTTGATACACTGTTAATTTAACAATCCAGTGCCAAAAGTCTTAGACCATGTCACTACCAAGATATTGGCAACATAAGGTTACTTCAGAGTATGATATTCTTCAAGGTTTTCATATCCCATTTTAAGTCATGGGGAATTGTGTATGTTTGCTACTTTAAAATAGTAATATGAGACAAGCCTTCTTAGTATTTCTTAGTACTCCAAATGAGAAGTTGAAACTAGATGTCAATTCATCTATCATCCAGGTGTAGAATAGGTGGAAAAAGTAGGTCTACTCACCTCACCAAAGCAGAGACTTTGACCACAGACTGACTTCTTTCTGGCTTCACTTCCTAAGACAGGGTCAGCAAATTACAGCTCAATCCAACCATGGACTGTTTTGTATGGACCATAAGCTAAGAACAGCTTTGAAAATTTTTCTTAACTTTATTGAAGGATGTTTGTCAAATATAATTGTATGTATTTAAAGTATATAATGTGATGATTTGATATACATGTACTTTGCAGAAGAGGTTTCAAGAGGAAAAAAAAGAGCATGTGATAGAGATTGTATGAAAATATTTACAGCAAAAAATTGCAAACCTCTACCAAAGATATGGAGGTCTGGACCATTCAGACTTTTGAAAAAATCAGTAAGAAACCAGTGCACGTAATAATTAATAATATTATTGTTAAATAGATAACAAAAAGAAGTTTGTTAAAAATCCTTTTTGACATATATATCTCTTACAAATCAGAATGATCTATTCAGTGCTTTAAAGAAATAACCAATAATTTAATTCAGAAATTAGCAAGTAAAAGAATTTCTCCTCTTCTTTTTAATGTCGACACCCTTATTTAAACAGACATATTAGGACTTTCTTACCCTAATCTTATATCTCTTAATCTATCTTTCATATTTTCCATTCTGTTGTCTCTCTATGCTGGCCTTGATAATTTCCTCGGTTTTCATCATCTAGTTTGTTAATACTTTCTTGTATCTAATCTGTAGTTTAAATTCACCATCAGACTTTTAAATTATTCATATATATTTTATCTCTAGAAATTCTACTTCTTACTATTTTTTTTAATTATTGAAAACCTCCTATGTACCTATTATTGTTTTAGGCACCAGTGATAAAGTAGTAAAAAAAAATTAAAATTAAAAAAGATAAAATGACTGCCCTCATAAAACATAGATTTCAGGGTGGTACCACACAAATAAATAAGCAAAATGTGTATCAGATGGTAATAAGTGCTGTCCAGAAAAATAAAGGGGGAGAACCTCATTGTGAATGAAGCCTAACTGGGATGAAGGATGTCCAGGGACATAGGAGTTGCTATGGGCCTGGCTTAAATACAGTGGAAACCACAACAGAACCTTATCATTCCTGCCAATGATGATAATGAGAGCAGAATGATGCAATCTTATCTGGAACACAAGACTGACTCCTGGGCTCCCTGTGGTTTTTTTGATGATGATTCATTCTTCTTCTCTAAGTACCTTGGAAACATCTTTAAAATAAATTTTAGGCTTAAGGTTTTAAGCTTTTTTTGAAATCTACATTAATATAAATTTGACCTTCTAACCTATGGGAGGGTTGGATTATGGTTGCAAATTCCAAAGAGAATGTTTTTGCCCTTATCCAATGCCAAGTTTTGAGACAAATAAGTTTTTTCTTGCTGCCCATTCTCTGCACACCTTGAGGGTCCCAGATTTATGCAGAAGCAGAGAGGTTCATTTTCATATTGCTTACCTATTACAGGCTCCAAGCTGTGTTCCCGTTCTTCCATGCTCTTACTGCCATCAGAACGAAGTTCACAGATACCCATGAACAGAAGCATTGTGGGACACAGCAGCCTTAATGCTCTGTGCTTTCATCCCTGGATTTTGACTTCCTTTTCACTTTTGGCCACTGAGGATTTGCCTGACATTCTTACCAGCTCAGCAATGCAATTGAAAAGATACTTTACACATGTTATTGGATATTTTTAATTGTTTTACAGTAGAAGGTTTGTGGAATAGTCTATCATGTTTTTTTCTTCACTCCATTTGGATAAAAATTTTCCTTCAAATTATCTCCACATAGAGCATAAATTTTTGACGGCTGTCCTTACAAAACACATGTGAACTTTTGCAACCTCCTGACTGGAAATGAGTCCCTCCCCACTAAAAGTGTTCACTCTATCGGCCTGTTAATAACATTACATCATTCATGATGAAAGTATTTGAATCAGGATGGTCATTACACTAATTCAAGACCACTAGGAATTTTGGCAATGCTTTGAGGCTCTATAACTCGTAGTTTTCTTTGCTGGTTTTACTATTTTTAACTAAAATCATAAGAGATACTAAAGATTTGATGTAATTAATTTCTTATAGATAATCTTTACTTTATGAAACTTATATTTGGTTTAATAATGTTTAGCAAAAGGCTTTTACTGCCATTTTTTTTCCTTCTTTGGTCAAAGCAAAGATTCCAAAATGAACCAGATCAGCTCAATTAACATTGAAAGTTATTATTTCTAAAGGAAACACATACATATACAAGTAAAACAGTGACTCCCAAGGCAAAACACTTTCAAATAAAACAGAAATTACAATTTAAAAAAATGAATGAATTATTTGTCCTGATACGACAACCCCCTCTCCAAACATCTGCATTTTCTGTTTACAATGAATGCTTTTTACTTTCATCATTGTTCACATGATGATCTCAGGGGAAAAAAAAATGAGTAAGCCAAAAACTAATAAAACAGGGCCTAAAGGAATTGAAGGAAAAATTCAATAGTGCTTACGTTAATAAAGAACTCCTCATATAAATAAATGCTCTTTCCAAAAATAAATTGCAGACATAACAGAATTTTTATTGTCAAACATAACATGCAGTATTGGATGGAGAACATACACTCTCCCTAACGCCTCAGGTAAGCAAACATAGCACAGCTTCTAAGAGGAATTTTAGTCATAACATTTGCCAACATTTCTCATGAGAAATTGCTCCTGCTTATTTTGGGTTTTTTTTTTTTTTTTGGTCACCCGGGAGCAAACACTCATTGCATTTATTCTCTAAATCAGGAACTTCACAAGACCTTGTACATGACTTGTTTGAGGACATCCTCTCATTGATTTCTCAGAAAAATCCAGTGAAGTGCTATGTCCACCGCACAGGAAGCTAAAGTTCAGAGAATGTTATATATATATTCCTCAGATGATTTAACTAGTCATTGGAAGACTATATTCTGACACAGATTTTCACAGCTTCATGTTCAAGGTACTTTCACTATTTTATAAGTAATAGAAGGTATTTTAATGTATTTTTTCTAATTTATGATAAAATAAATATATGTACTCAGAAAAAAAGGAAATCTCTAAGATAGGTAGATAAATGTAAGTAATAGGTAAGTAATAAGTAATTAGTAGGTAAGACCAGTGGTTTTTATGTGAATTAACAATGAGAGCAGTGTCCACCTACCCTATTCCACAGAAGAGTTCACTTTCTATTTTGTACCTGGGGTAAGAGAGGGAGGGGACAGGACATGAGATGGGTGGTTATGAAAAGTGCACCATGGAATGGTTTAGGCCACTATGAAGAGATCTGTGGCCAAAACAACACTAGTTTAGGACACGAGGGATAAAGCACATCTGCCTGGAACACTGCTTGGCAAGCGGTGATAACTGATTGGCACATGAAGGGGTTTCTTCACAGCTGTGTGACTCTGGGAAATAGATGCTACATCAGGAAGTCACACTCTTAGAGACAACTATGATGAGACACTGATCCTAAGAGCGATACAAACAGAAATCATCAAGGAAAAAAGTGGGAAGAAAAGAGTAAAGGAAATAAACATAATTCTGATCGTTAAAAAAATTATTTTAAATGGGTGGGTTACAGAAAGGGCTGAGGTCTTGAAGTTTTTCACAGGAGAAAGAACATTCAGTGAAAGTGACAATTTGTAGAACTCTAATTTTCCTAAATCTGACTGTATTACAACCTGAAAACATATGTCTATCATACAAATAAAAATTATAGTATTTGTTCACTGCATTGAAAGTGCTAAAATTTATGACTTTCTATAATAACAAATGAATATTTTAGTTTCTTAGCATTTTAATATTTCATATGACTAGTATTTGTTTAGGTTGTTTAGCACTTAATATAATTTTACATGTCTTATTATTTATTTGAAAATTCTTAAGCAAGCAGTAATGCTCTCCCCATTTTATATTACTGCCTTCCCAAAGTCACCCACCAGTTTGGGGAACAATTTTTTTGTTTTCCCTTTCCCAAAGTCAGGTTGGTGCCTATGAGGTAATCAGGTTATATATTTTTTACTCAAACACTGCTAATAAGATAAAGGCAAAGAAAGAAAAAAATATTTAAATAATTGTACATAGAAATAAAAAACACAACTGGGACTAAAACGTTTTCTGACTCCTAGACCATGGTCTACATTATAAAACTATTAGTCATTGTTATTTATGTTCTGCTTCTGGCAGAGGACATGGGAATTAATCACTATTAAAATGTTTTTGAACAAAGGTAATGAGTGGATGGATGGAAGGATAGCACATTAATTTAAAAAATAGAGACCCAATTATAATAAAATCTAAGAGCAAGAGATAGTTTCCATGTACACAATTATGTTTCTTCAACTTCAGTCTCCTCTTGCCAACATCCTACCCCACCTCCACTTCCTTTCCTGTTCAAGAGAATCTGAAAAAGCCAACTTTAAAATGATTGATCTCAGAATTTAAAAAGCTTTAAGAATGATAGATTCTTACAACAATACAAAGCTATATTTCAAGATAGGGTCTCTGCTTGCTGCACACCAATCTCTGAAGCTATTCTTCTGAAATTCTCCCAGCTCCTTGTCTTCCCTTGTACTCATTTTTTTAATACAAATAAGGGTTGAATGTGAAAGAAAGATTTGCTCCAGAAGGCAGAAGATTCACGTTTTAGTTCCAATATTTAGTAGTCTTATGATGTCAGTAAAGTCGCTAAACGTAGCCCTCTGCAGCCAGTAAATGACACTACTGTCATTGACTGTCAGTCACCCACGTCAGAACACCTCCCTCTCACTCACGTTACCATGCCCCAATCTATTACCCAAACCCACCTGGTTTAACAATAAAATATATCCAAAATGAGTCTACATCCCTCCATCTCTATTTCCTCTGTTGCAATCTGTACTTTTATTCTTACTTGAATAAGCCCCCTAACCAGTTTCCCCATGTTCACAATGAATCCTCACCAATGTCTTCTCCATACAACATCCAAAAATCTTCGTACAATGCACTGTGATGTCACATGATTATTCTCCTTAAGAATCTTGGATGGTTTTCTTCTGCTCTTTGGGAAAAAAGGCCAACGTATCCAACATCCAGAACCTCTGAAACCTACCCCATTTCTTAGCTCCTCCTTCTCACCTCTCTACTCAAGAGTCATTTCATACTCAGCCAAATTCCTCTCTGCAAGGCATTGATTTTATTGGCCATTATCCACAACTTAGTAGATCATGTTATTAATGTCTATCTCTCTGGCAAGGATGAAAGCTCAGTATGAGATGAGACAACGTCTATTTTATCTCTGACACTGATGCAGATGCCCTCCAGCCAGAGATCCCCAGGGACAGATCAGTAGTCAAGCAAAGTTGGTATTGGCTCATTGCAACAAGGGAGGCAGTGACCATGGGAAACGGTGGCAGTGTGTATCTCAGTAGAGGGTATTAAAAGGAGCTTGTTATAAGATCTGGGCCGATGATAATTGTTTTTGTGAAAGGGTCGAGAAAATGTGCTTTTGCTCTGAATTGGGTGCTATTAAAATGCACAGGCAGTTCTATAACTAGATGGATATGTTCATAGATTTTATTTAGGAGGCAAGAATGGCAATGCAAAGCTAAATCCAAAAATGGTTAAAAAACAGTTTCTCGTGTCACTCATGTTACTACTCTTCTGAGAAAAATGGTATGTGTTCTGGTTTGCCAGTTACAAGTTTGTATTTATCTGAAGCTTTCAACAGTAATATGTAATTATGATATTAATGATACTATATGTTCCAAAGCAGAGAAGAGAAAATTATCAGTAAATTTTGTCCTCAGGGCCAGCACCAATTACTTTTACATAGAAGAATCTCCTGCGACACATGTAAATAATGAAGGTGACCAATTAACATTTATTTAGGTCTATTCATTCAGTAAATCAATACTATCTGTCATACCTCAGGTGCTCAGCACAAAGTACATAACTGTGAATTAATGCACAATGGTACCTTTCCTCATGAAGATCATGACCTATTATTTAGACAGACATTTAAAAAGTAATTTTAAAAAATAAGAATCAGAAGCTGAAAGGAAAAAAATGAGAAGTATCACACATACTATGCTAAAGCATTTTTTTCTGAATAGTAATTTATAGAAATTAAATGACCAATCTTTGTCCTTAAACTGATCACCTACATTTCTCCATGAAAGTTAGACTGACATCATCTTGTATATTAGTATGTGACCATATAATATATGCATCCATGAGAAGGATAAAAGGTTGCTATTTCTAAGGCAGCCTGCCACGCATATCAATAAATCATACTATGATCATCTAATTAATTAGTAAAGTTGATGGTTACTAATCAATTAATTCTTTCAAGTTCTAAAAATACATAGGTTCCCAGAATATATGTTAATAAACCATGGCTCCAGGTTGACGAGAACACTAAATAACGTGTCACATCATTACTACATTCACAGCAGTGTTCCTCCAATGGCCAATTAGGGTTAAAATTCTCCACTATTCAGTGGGCCACTTAATGGGACAAAATTTCTGACTTTTCTAATCCTCATTACATATTCAATTAATTGCATCCATGCGCTTCTCATTGAAATAAAAATTAGCTTCTGGTGCACCCTCAATCAAGATCAAATAAAGCAAATTGGAGCCTGGCCTCTGCATTGCTTCTGTAACTATGTTATTTACAAGCAGTATTTTAGATAAAATTTAGAAATAAAACGAGGGATAAATATCATATTTCCCTGAAAGCTAGGCTTAGATTAAATATGATTGTCCAAAGTATTTTTCATAATATTTAAAAAAGTAAAATAAAAATTGTAATAAGGTTTACATATGTGCATATATTTAATCACAATAAAAAGTATACCACTGATAATGTATATTTTGGGCATATATGCATCATGAGGTAGCAATATGATAATCAATGGTTTCAGGGTCTGAAGCATGGTTTTGACGTTATATCCCAATAGAGAACAGGACTTGCCTTCATCGTTCATCTTCTCCAGGTCATAGATATGTAATATATGACATGGATGTCTAGTCTTAACGATTTATAAGGTCCATTTTAACAAAAATATTCAAATTTTGGAATTTCCTCTAGATTCAATTCTCTTTCATTTCTCTTTCATGACTATGATTCTATGAGCTCCAAATGTGCAATTTCAAGATGGCTCCTGGCCTGACCTGTGCTCTACCCTAGAAGAACGAAGGGGCCACATGACTCTACTAAAACTTCTGAAGAGCTGCTCTGAGAAGAAACTCTTTCTCTAGATTTCCTGACATGCCAAGCTAGGCTTCACAGCTCAAAGATTTTGAGAATTTTGTTTCCTCCATGCAGCAAGGATAAGGTCCAAGATAAATCTCTCTGGATAAGAAAGCATGGGTTCACCTCATTTTCTACGAATTGAGTTCTGATCTTCCTAGGCTTTCTCACTCATGCCAGGGCATTCATCTGCTGTATCAGAGATACAAAAAACTCATGGTGTTATGTGGTATCACCCTAATAGGTTTATAGTATCTACGGTTTAGTTACTTAAACCACAGGAAGTTTTCATTCCTGGTTAGTTACTTAACCTTACATACTAAGTATACTCTGAATGTTACTCTAATGATTTGCACCTTCAGTCATGAGTTTACTGAATTTGTAGAGTACCTCTGACAGACAACGCATTGTGTTAGGCTTTTGAGATCTGAAAAGGCATTGAAGAGACCCAGGCCCTGCCTGTTTACAGCTGGCATCCCAGAGAGAAGTGAGGCATTCATCAGAGAATCATGTAGACCATGCAACTGCCCACTATGCTTAGAGCTTGTGTCGTTTTTTTTTTTTTTTTAAGGCAGCAACATTTACATTTCAATGGGACACTCGTGAGCCTCCAATTGGACTCCAGTTATACTGGGAAGGCCAGTGTTAGAGAGCCAAGTAGTCAGAGAGACACCAGGCAGGGGAACCCTGTGGGGAGGAGCATCAAAAGAAAATGTGGCCCATAGTTAGGCAATGACTTTGGGAATGGAGGATGAGGATGATAAGAGAAAAATAATAAAAACTGCCATTTAACACTAAATGTACATCACATGACTTGTGTGCATGATCTCATGTAATCCTGTAAAGTACATAAAACACAGACTTCTTAATTTTACAAATGAGGAAAGTGGTACACAGAAGGATTAAACTGTACAAAACCACAAAGCTAGTAAATTACACAGCAGGTACTAGCACTGCTGGGAGTCTGTTCTCTCCTCTAAATCTTTATCCACTCCTCCCCCATGCCTACCTTCTCTTCTCCCGAACCCCATACAAATCAGAGAATTCCCCCTAATACATCCAAGCTTCTGACAGGAAGGAAGAGTTATTAGTGAAGATGTTTTGGCCAATAGCTAGTCCAGTGTATTCCCAAAAGAGAGAAAATGGATTCCATTATACTTCAAACAGCAAATAACAAGTAACTCTTGAGTAAGGAAAGGTCTGAGTGATGTGAAAAAATTCATAAAACTATGATCATGGCAAACGGGAAAGGAAAATGAAGGTTTTGCCATCTTCCAATACCAACCATTGAATTAACATTAAAATGTGTTTTTACAGCCCCAACATATTTCATTCCCACATTGCTCTTAAGGTATGGGGCAAGGTAGGGGAATAAAGAAGAAGTACTAGCACCATTTACATTAAACATAGAAAGATAATTATTAAGATAAAGATAATTATTATACATGTGTAACCTGGGACTCTCTCTTGAAAACATGTGAACAAAAGTAATATACAATGTGAGAACTGGTGATTCCTTTATGAATAGCAACAAATTTCAGATTTATAAAGTTTGAAAAACCTAAGATCTCATGTATGCCACTTAATCCTACCTCAATTTCCAAAGTTAGAGAAAGATGAATAAAAGTAAAATTTTACATAAATCTTCCCATCCGTTATTCTCTATAGGGTACACTGTAGTAGATAAAGATTTGGGTGTAATAGTGAAGGAATTTGTTTAGATTTTAATTAAAACACAGTTTACGTCTTAAAAAAAAACTTCTAAACTAATGAATGAAATAGGTAATAATATAATGCGATCTAGGTGTTTCTAATAAAACCTTTCTTCTCATGATCCTGCTATAGAAGTGTGGAAAGTGTACCTGCAGCAACCCCCAGTAGTCAAGATTCACAGGGAAGGGATGGTAGCCACTAGTCCCCGCCCACCAGATTCCAAAAAGGACAGGTGTGAGAAGAAGAGCTAAAACAGCCTTGGGGGCAGGTCTGAGTGTGTGGTTCTTGTCTTCCTTTTTCTTCCTCTGGGACTGAATAAATGTAGTATTCATGATTTGACCCAGAAAAGGAGTGTGCGACATGGCCATGTAAGGACACAACAAGTGTGAGGCTTAGAGGAATTTTAAATATGCACATTCAAGGGTGTTCCAAGATAGCCGCAAAATGTGTCTCAGCAAACATGACCAAGCCCTTGTCATGTTTGTAAATGAGACCAAATGGCAATTAATAGTGCTGACTGTCCAGAAACTCTTAACATCTACAAATACCCTTAGTGTATGTTATACCAATTTTTTAGTTAAATCATCTTCATAGAATAATGTTAGGTTGAAATGTTTGCAAGTGATGGTGTGCTGGATAAACATACATTGTTTGGCTCAATAAAACAAATATCCCTAGGGACCCCACATACCAGACAAACTGGTACATTCATAATAAAATCTGGGCCTTTATGGTAGCTATGGTTAGCATAGTTGTTATATAAGTCTACCTATTCAAAATCATTCTTATCCCTTCTTTTTCTCAGGGGGGAAAAAAAACAACTAGTTCTAGAGAAAGAAGCTACTTTAGATTATCCTCATCTTTTGTTTCTTAAATTTCCCCCTCAAGATGAGTGCTGTAAACTGATCACACTCTTCAGGGAATCCAGGAAAGTAAGCATTGTATCGATACTGCTTTTTTATAATACTCTCCAGAACAAAAATAGTGGTGAGAATCAAGCACAGATATCTAAAGTGATATCCCAGATATGTTAGAGGATGCAAAGAAATAAATTCAAGGTCTCTGTACTTACTCCCTAGCTCAGCAAACAAGACAAAGAATGAAAAATTTAACACCACTGGAAAACAATTCCATGAGCTGTCAGCTACCAAAAAGTTGGGCTTGTTATTAATATCAGAATACATAAGAGTTGTTTAGGTAACCATTGTACAGAGCCACATGAGAAACTAATGACATTAATCTCAGTCCATAAATCTAAATTCCAAAAAATGCCAACTTCTTTATTCTCTTAAATCAGTACAAATCCAGCTCTGCTAAAATCACATCAAAGATCATACAAAGATCACCGGCTCTTCTATGATGAAATGGAACTGAGTACCCTCACTGTCTCAGCCTACATAAGCCCCTTCCCAGCCATAAAAGCTGATGCTGTTGTGTCGTGCTTGGGATGTGGGATTCCTACGCCAGGGTCCACGCACTTGCTTGAAACTTGAGACAGAGTCCAGCCTCCTGAGGTGTCCTAAGATGCTAAATCCTCAGATGTTTTACCACCTCTCCAGATGTTACCATAATCTACAAAGGTTCCTGATATTTGTAGAACTCTAGAAATGTCTGAATTATTCCAATAGAAGGGGAAAAAATCCTTTTCTTCCTTCCCCTTTTAAAATAACTCACATCACCTCCACGACCAATCTAAAGCTTTACAGAAGAAAGCAAGAGCCTCCAGCTTCAAGCAGATTTATTTTCTGCTCTGCAAAATCTCCAAAGAACCAGGCTATCTGGTTGAAATAGCAAAGAATTAATGTAAGAAGATCAAACAGTATTAAAAACATAAACTTAAAATTACCATAGATTTCCTTTTACAAAGTAGGTAAATATTAATGGAAAAATGTCATTTCATAATTTTTACAAGACCTAGATAAATATAGAATTTTTAAAATGTTTCTATTCTAAGACAGAATTACTCCTCTCTCAATAAAAATTTATTACCTGTCTTGGTCAGATAGACTGCTATAACAAAACACCACAGACTGGGCGGCGTAAATAACTAAAATTTCCTTTTCACATTCTGGAGGCTGGAAAGCCTAAGATCAAGGTGTCAGCAGATCTATTTGTCTGTTGGTAAAATCATGACCACCACCAGCACCACCAGCACCACCATCATCACCAGCATCACCATCATCACCATCATCACCAGTATCACTATCACTAGAGATCACTAAGGATCTAACAGTTGTTCAAGCAATGAATTCCTCAGAGCTTGCAAGTAAAATAAAATCAGATGTACACTGATGAGTGTGCAGAAAACCATTTTATTTTGTGAGTTTCTAAAACAATAGGGTGAGTTACTTAGCTCAGAGTTCTGTGAAGAAAGGAACATTCAAAAGTAAAACTGGGGGATGGGGAAACCCAACCTCCAGCTTTAACATACTTGGCCTAATTATTTTCTATGGGGATGTAGGCAGACACCTACAAGTATGCATTGACATCAAAGACAAAATTTGCTACTTTATAATTTGATAAAAGCTGGATGTAAATGATCGTGTTTATAAAGCAAGTCTCCATTCTCATTAAATTATTGCTTGTGAAAATGTTATATAGAATATTTTAAAATAAAAAACAGAGTTCATGAAATCTCTTATTCAGATCTCTCTGAGCCAACACATTATCTTCCCCCCATTAAAGAGCTTTGGGCCATCTGTCCCATGTAGGCTACCAGCTGGTACGCTCTCCAGAAATACCTCCTCAATTGTAGGTACTAATTAGGTTTTTCCATACGAACAAATAGTACATTAACTATATTTACAAATAAAAAGTTTTAAATCCAGTTTCACCTTGTAGCAAGTGACTCGATTTCAACAATGCAGATGAATTCCACAGGCCGGTCTTTTGGGAGGTTTGATTGTCTCCACGATTAAAGCTATTTCTGGTGGGAACAATGGGATATTTTTGCTCTCCAAAATCAAACCTAGAATTATGATCTCATTTAGAAAAGCAATTGTAACAAACCAACTGTGGGTTCAGAAGATGTTACACTGAAATCGCCAAATGAATGGACACTACAAAAATGAACCCTAACATCACGTGTACAATAATGTTATACAAAACATGACGCCTCTCCACCATGCAGTTAGCTGTTTCTAGTCAGTACTAAACTCTGAATATCAGTGGACATTTGACCAAACCTTAGGAATCCAACAGCTAAGTTATTAAGCAATTCATCTTTGTAAAGGAAATAGTCAAAAAGAAGAGCAATGAATTAGAAAACAGAAAAGAAGAAAGGACCACCCTCATCCACCCATTAAATAAAATGTCTATAAAAAGAAAGGCTTAGGAGAGAGAGAAAAATGTTCAAAAGCTGAGGTAAAGAGCTTTGAACTTTTATAATCTGCTGATCATATATTCTCCATGACATATTCTGCTAACCTACCTTCTAATTCAGAGTCCCTTCTTCATCCTCCCCTTCACTCCTAATCCCGGAAGTCCCTTACTATTTTCTCATCCTCCTGTCACCCTCTCAGTGTAGGATTTCTTGTGAAGATCAGCATCTGCTTGTCTGCTCTCCGCATCCTAACCCTTTAATTACATACTCTCCGAGCTTTCATTAAGAGCTCTCTGAGCCTAATTCAAATTCCCTAAGTTCACATCTTGGCTCTGTCACTTCCAGCTTGACCTTGGACAATTTGGTTGACCTCTTCACCCTCAGTTTCCTCATCTGCAAATTGAGGACAATGATGACACTTAATCTTAGAAAGCTGTTGTGAGAATTGATACATATAAAGCTCTTAGAAAAATAGATGATTTTTAATAGATGATAATGATGATGATAATGATGATGATGATGGTGATGATGGTGATGATGTTAACCATGTCTCTAATGCAGGCTCTTTGTTCTCCTCTCCTATTGGTTCCTTTGCTCGTAATGCCATTCATTTCACATCCATATATTAACAACCTTGCCGATCCTTCAAACCCCAGGTTAACCCAAAACTCAGTCATGTTTTTCTCACTTTTTCCGTTATTCCAGAGATTCACATGTGCATCTCTATGTTCCTGGAGGACAAGTTCTGTGCACATCCCTGTCCTAACTGAGAAACTCGATAAGTACATAATAGATCTGAGCTGTTCAACACAGGAGCCACTAGTCACATGCAATTCTCAAAATTTAATTAAAATGAAATAAAATTAATAATTCAGTTCCTCATTCCCATTAGCCAAATTTTAAATATTCAATAGCCACTTGCTGTACTGAACAGCACAGATATAGAATATTTCCAGCATCACAGGAACTCCCATTGGACACTGTTGCAATAGATGGTACTTGAGTAAATGTTTTATGACTTTTAAAGACCCTCTGCATTTTAGGAAATTTTTCTTAGAAATTCTATCTCACTATAAGCTTTCACTTAAAAAAAAAAGGCTCAAAATGAAAACTCAATTTATATCATCAAGATAACTTGAGTGTTAGACTACTGAATAAAGGCATTTCTTGCATATGGAGTTATGAGGACAGAACCAGCCACTCACTGCAGCTAGCCACACAGCACGCCAATGTCGGGAAGATGTTCCCTCACCCAGAACGAGGGGACACCCACCGACTTTGTGGCACTAGTGTGACCAGTCTTATCACCATAGCTAATCCACTCAAAATTCATGCTCAGATCCCTAACTTTCTTCATAAAGTTTCGAACAGAGATTTTCTAAAAAATACAAGGGAACAGTAGTGTTTTCTTTGCACTAATATTAGATGAGGCTAAAACCCTGCAATAGCTTCCTTTTGAACTTAGAATAAATTCCAAGTCTCTTTGAATGTTCTGTCCACAGAAGATTCATCTGTCACCGTTCTCTTGACATTGATCGCTGGCCTCCAGCCACACTTTCCTTCTGTTCATGGACATAGGCAGGTCTCTCTCTACCCCTCCCAACACAAGCTCACAGCACACCACACCACACACTCTGCAAGCCAGATTTCTTCAGTCCATTCTTTCATTTTCACATCCTCAGAGCTGCCTTACATGACCGGTCAATACAAAGTAGTTCCCCCTCTCATTCTCTCCCACAGTACCCCATTATTTCCTTTATAATTGATATTCGTATACCTATAATCTGTCTCCTGCAATAGACATTAAGTTTGGTGAATGCTGAGTATATTGTTTAATTTCCCATTATTTATCCTGCATCTTATGCCATGACAGCTAGATACTTGAGAAATATCTAACAAATGAAGGAAAGAAACAGAGTCTCAGATGCCTACATAATTGTATTGAAAAAAAATGTAATGACTTTAGGTTAAATAAAGAAATTTTAAAATAACCAATTTTTGTGGCTGCCTTTATGTGCATGTGTGTGAGAGGTGCAGAGAGAGGGAGGTTTAATTTTCAAAATATCACATAAAATTATAAAATCTATCCTTTGTTCAGACTTTGAAGGTCTGAGAGATGTTTACATATTATTAGAGAGAAAATACGAGAGTCATTTTTGATGTGCAATATGAGATTTGGTTACTTCAGAGACACTGAACTAGGATTTGATCTTTGATGCTCATTATATTTAGTGGCTTAAAATACTGGAGCAATGCCCAGATGAAGGTGGTAAGATATTTAAGAGTGATACAGCTACCTAAATGCCATATGAATAATAAAAACAAGGCTTTCCATTAAAAGAAATGAATTGTTTCACTCTATTAGTTTGGGTGGATTAGGAAGTTAAAAAAATAAGACAAAGAAGGCAGACATGCTAAGAAAATGTCAGATCATCATAAAAATTAGATATCCCTTTGGATTTAGTGTTTTTCTCATGTGCAGTTTCCATCAAACATCTATAGAATAAACAATAAACAGTACAAGAAGAGATTTTAAATGACTCTAAATTCCAAGATACACACATGCAACGCATCGTAACCCTGATTTCCTATGTATGTTGATTTATATGCAGAACTGGTTTACCTATAGCCAGATAACATTTTCTGGCTATAGATAAGCTAACTGGATCTATATAATTTGGAGAAGCATTTAAGCCATAAAAACACATCAGAATTATGGGCACTGAATTCAGCCGATTAAGAGAAGCAAATCACTTAATCAAAGTGACAACTAATTCTGCTATCACCCTCTTTTTCTGTAATTCATAAAGTCAAGTTATAAACTTAATCTAATGTAATTGAGAATTGGAGTGGGCTTTAGAAAACTTTAGGTGCATTATTTATTTTGCTGTGCCAATAATTTCTCATTTATGTCATAACTGAATTTTTCTAAGTTCACTGACATGTCAGTTGGTTTCAATAACATTAAAGGCTTTTGTTCTTTAATCTAAATTTAGGTCATGCTCATAGGACTGCTCCTATGCAAACAAACCCATCAGAAAACAGCTGATTCCCACGTTTCTATTTTGAGACAGGTTACACAATCATTTCCCTGTTAACTAAATGTCAGTCACCGTTATCAATGATAAGTGAACATCGGGCATATTCATTGTTGAGAAAAGATACTGAAATATATTGTCAGCTGTGCTATAATAATTCATTTTAAGGAACACATCGCCATTTAAAGAAAAATGTCTTCTGTCTTATTTTATGAGTCCTAATCATAAAATGCAGGTGTGTTAAGTTAGCCATTACTAGTTTGAAAAAACTTTCTATTCTTAATCTCTGTGTAGTATGATTAGAAGTCACTGTTATTTGAGTGGCCAGATATCCCAGGTAGATAACCTGGCCCTTTGAAGGTGACTTGTGTTTCTGGACCCATCAGTGAAGTACAAGTTTAAAGTCAATGTTGTTGGAGGCCTTTTTTAGCTCTAATCTCTGACTCTAAGTAAAACACCAGGATCCTTCTGTAGGTAATTCCCATGAACTATATTTATGGTCACTGACTTTCTCACCAGATGACATTAAAGATACGTTACCTAGGAAGAAAAAAGAAATCAGAGCTACTCCATTTAAAAAAAAAAAAAGCCTTTTAAAATTTTTACCTTTTCTTGAAATTGAGCAGGATAATTTTTAAACTTTAGATAGTGAATGGAACTTAATATTACACTGAATTTTTAAACTATAGAAATTAGAATAAACTTTATAAAAATGTCTCAATGGTCTGAATAAACTCTTAAATGTAGAGTGGAAAGTGTGATTACATAAATAGAAATGTCTTCAATTCAGGATTTCTTATGAATCACTGTAGCCCTGCTATTACCTAGCATATAGTAGGTTTTCAATAATGATGAGATAGATAAATGAATGAATGAGTGAACAGGTACTTAAAGCCTCAACAGAAACCCATATTGCTCTATATTATACATAACTGAACCTTCCTCTTATTTATTTGTTTGTTTTATTTTTTTTAAGCAAGGCAACCTTTGGTTGACCTCATAGACTGCAAGAACCTTGTCAGCTTAGAATCCCTTTTTTTTTTTTTTCACCTACAGCACCTGGTCTTCCTAGGGGGTCTCCCATCCAAGTACTAACCAGGCCCAATTCTGCTTTAGCTTCCAAGATCAGACAGGAATGGGCTTGTTCAGGGTGACATGGCTGTAGACAGAACCTCTTATTTAAATATTTAAATTTTAAATCATATTTATTAAACCTCATTTTAAAATATCACAATGAAATGTCACAATAAGATAATCGTACTTAAATAGGAAAGACTGATATTTTTCACCTGGACTCTAATTACATCTTAGCTAACAAATCAGAAAAGTGCTTAATACTATGTTTCTTAATTCAAATCTTTACAATAATTTTCCTGAATGGAAGCACATTTGACACATGTATTTAAAAATTAAAAGTAGCTCAAGATACAGCTCTGAAGCTAACATTTACAATATAAAACACAGGGGAAAAAAGTTCCCAACTTATTCTGAAAGCAAAATCTATAATCAGTGAAATAAAGTAGCCATTAACTTTTAATGAGAATTACATATGAATTCATCAGGATTTCTACCTAGCATCCAAGCACATGATTTGCTAAGAGATATATGACATACTGATACTATCTTCGAACAAATAATATTTTTCAATTTTCATTGTTTTCCGAAAATAAAATGGCAAACATCATACTAGGAATCCTTTATTAGATGAAAATAAAACTGTTTAATTAGTTACTTTATAGAGGTAGAACAATTCTCCAGATGTCTTCCTGTGATTTTCTCTTAATAGTTGCAAAGAAGAGAGTTTTTTTTCCCTCTGGAATTTTATTTAAAAGAAATAGAGTCCCAGCTTGATACTCAAACCAGCAGAGATAGCCAGAGGGTACTAAGCCCAAAGCATCACCCAAGACTCTTTAATAATATTATACAAAATCAAATGTTATTACACATACATTTGTCTCATGTTATTTTCTAACCATCCATGCGTCTAGTGTTTTGCTCTCTGGTAAATTGTTGGTATTTGTAGTGTTTCAATGAGCAAATTATAAAGTGGTAGAGATTATTTACCTAGCTGATGGTTTACCTATATTTGAGTAGGTATAAGTCAAATTTAAAATATAAAATATAAGATTACCAGTAAAAGTATTTTATTAAAATATTTTCCCAATCATTTTGACATAAATAAGATATCTGGCCAAATAGTTACAAATTAAATACAGTTTTCCGGATTTATACTCTTCAGAAAAATATATCTGATGATATTTTCCTATTTCTACTACCCTTTTTTCTTAAATTTACAATATTCAAAATCAATAAGAAATACCCTTGTAGGCAAATATTTCATATAAGACAAACATTTCATGCAAGGCTGAGAAATATTCTATTATATGTATATACCGTATCTTTATTATCCAATCATCTATCGAAGGGCACTCTGGTTGTTCCCCTGTCTTGACCACCATGAATAATGCTGCAATGAACACTGGGGTGCAGATATCTTTACAAATAAATGTTTTCAGATTTTGGGGGGTAGATACCGAGAAGAGGGATTGCTGGATCATATGGTAATTCTATTCTTAATTTTTTGAGGAATTTCCATAATATTTTTCATAGTAGCCGAGCAGACATATGAAAGGATGCTCAACTTCACTAGCTATTAGGAAAATGCAAATCAAAACCACAATGAGATACTATCTCATACCTGTTAGAATAGCTATCATCAACAGGACAAGTAATAACAAGTGTTGAAGGGATTGTAGGGAAAAAGGAACCTTCACATATTGCTAATGGGAATGTAAATTGGTTTATTTTAATTATAAGAACAATCTGCATCTCTATAATATATGCTTTAACAATGTTTTTTTTTTCATATTACTTAAGTATATTGTCCTGAAAAAAATTATCACATGGTAAACAGGTATTTAACTGACCAGAGTTAACTTAAGTTTTTGCTAGAAGTTAAAAATTATTATATGATCCAATTTTTTCAGGTAAAACATGAATTTCAAAGAAATAGAAACTTTCAACAAATTGTCTCATAGTTATTGTCCCGACATAAGCATGCATTTGTTTCTACTCTGTCTTCAGAAAAAAACACAGTCCTTCTATTTAAAAAAAAAAAAAAAAAAAGATTTTTGGACCCCACCTCAAATACACTGAATTAGAATAGGGTAAAAGAACAATGCTATAATCTGCATATTACTAGGCATAGAAGATGCTTCTTACACATATCAAAATGTGAGAACTACTGCATAGCTGGGAATTCAGCTAAGTCAGAAAAGCACATACTCAGTGATTAAATTTTTAAATTTCATCCCTCTGTAAGTGTTTGATTCTGAAAGATGATTTTTAGGAACTCCTTCTAGTAAATCACAAAAATGACCACCAATTCTCTAATTCCTGCTTGTACATCCTTCTACAATGTAAGCCTGCAGCTCCTACCATTGAGAGGTAGAAAGTATATCTCTACTTCTTGGTATCGGGTCTTAGCTCTATGGCACACTTCAGCAATAGGACATTAGCAAATATAACAAAAGCAGAGACTTAATAAGTGCTTGTGCCATGGGGCTTTACCCTGTCTTTTTGCCACCATGTGAAGAAGCCTGGGCGGTCTGCTAGATGTTAAAGATACGTGGCACAATTGTCTCCATCACCGCAGTCAACATACAGATCTGAGAAGGAGGCCCTCTACTAGCAACCTTCCCCGACCAATCTGCTAGCTGATTGCAGCTATGAAAGTGAACTCAGGGACACCTGGAAAAGAACTGTCCAACTGGACCCAGCCCAAATTGCCAATCCACAGTATTGCAAGCTAATAAATGATTGTTGCTTTCAGCCACTAAGTGAGTGGTTTATTATACAGAAAAAGCTAAGTGATTCAACTTTTCTTACAAAAATTTTTTTTAAATTTTAAAAAAAGAACAGAAGACAAAGTTTTTGAAATCAAAGATTACCACACTAGTATTATTTAACATTTTTCATGTTGAGACTTAACGTATACAGTAAACATATTTGTATAAGGCCAAGTGGATTCCAGAAGTTTTGTCCTACCTAATCAAGTGCCACTAAGAGATGTAACCCATTCAGGAAGAAAAAATAAAAAGTGAACAAAAATACTTTCTAGAAATAAACATAAAAAAACACATGCAACTGGAAAAAACAGCTGTGACATTTAGTTTTGACTTTTAGAAAGGAGTTTCACTTGCATTACTGAAAATCTAAGTTTACCATGGTAACTGCTTCCTCACACATCATTTTTTATTTCCAAAAAAGGTATTTCTAAAGGATGAAGCACACTATACTGAACATGAAATTTGCCATTCTGTTTCTGTAAGATAATGTTTTGTATTATCAGGCTACTTTTACATAAACAATGCTTTACCACAGGTAGGATAATTAGAATTGTTCCCCCGTGACTGAAGATAATGACATAAAATATGTGAATATGCTTTAAAAGCTAAGACTATAAAATATTACATATGATTCTTGTAACAATAGTAATATTATATTGAGAAGAATTCCCTTTACCTAGACTCATTCACTGATTTATTTAACATGAAAGTGCCTATTCCATGCCAGGCACATAATCAAGTATCAGGGACATCAAAGTGAATAAGTCAGACAATACCCTGCTCTCATGGAAACTATATTTTTGCAGGAAGAACAAGATAATTTCTGCCATTTATAGATTCTGTGAATTTAAAAAAGAAAAAAGAAAAATGTGAACAATCACAGCAGATAATTTAGAATGGGAAATCAGGAACCTTTTAAGGGGTGACATTTAAGAAGAGAAATGGACAACAACAACAACAAAAACAGTCATGCAGATTTTAAGGAGAAAGGACTGTAAGTTCCAAGGACCTAAAGTAGAAATGAAATTGGCCTTTTTGGGTTTAAAAAGATGACTGGCATGGGTAATACAGTGAGCCAAAAGGGCAGAGCACACAGAGTCTCATAAGCCATTAAAATTCATTCAGATCTTATCCAAAATGTCTACATATAGCTGAAATCTACGTAAGTCATTTCTGACAGAGGTATATGGGGATTTTGTTTGCCGACAGAACTCTGTGACTTTGAAAATCCACCAATAGCATACAAGAAGTGTAGATTGTTAATGAAGCAATGCAGCAATTCCACATTAACTACTAAAGGAGAAGGAATTCAGAAATATTCGGAAAGGCAGATGGTTTTCATAAAAGGTTTACCATCCTAGTTAAAAATCCTTTAAATATTTTCTAGATTCTTCCCAATCTTGGTCTTGGCATATTTAAGAAGGGCAATATCAACAAGTACAGAACTAAGTCAATCAAGTGCTTTTTAATAACTTATTCCAGGCAGTCTAGGAGGAAAACTGAGTACTTATTGAAATTAAAAGAATGGTCACTGAAATAGACTGTTTTAGTAAATTAGTGTTTAGGCATATTTAGGATATCACATGTGAAAAAAAAAATAAGGATGAATAAAATCTGCAAATAACCTAAAGTTCAATAACTCTACTAAAAACCAAGTAATTGTAAGTTGGAGGAAACTCTTTGCTATAAATAACAAAAGACAATTTATTACTTCTAAATTAACTATATAAATTATATCATTTATAGCTCATGATGAGAACCAAGTGAACAAGTAAAACTTGTTATGTTTAGGTAAAAAGAGTTGATAAGTTTGAGCTTTAAATACTGAAAACCTAAAAATGACACCAGAAGGTGACTTAAAGGATTTTTTTGAATCTGTGCTCAAGAGGAAAAAATGTTTCAAATATACAGAATTAAATAATATAGGAAATAAATTACCATGGGAATGAATTTAAACAAACTGGTTTGTAGTGTTACTGCTACTTGAGATTCAATATTTTGGTGGTGTAATGGATTCCTTCATAAAGTAAACTTACAACTTTATCTTAAAATAATAATCGAATTGGTCAATAATATGAGTGTAAATAAACAATAAAAATTAAAAACACAAAATAATTTCCATTTGTGTTTAAATAATTCACACTAAGTAGATGCTCAATAAAATGTACAGTCCACTGTAAAGAAAAATAATTACAACTTGTACATCTCAAATTCCTTCTTAGTAAAAATTCATAAAATGATGTTTACCTCCCATAACCAATTAATGAATAAAAAGAAAATAAGAAGAAAAATAAGGAACAAAGCAAAGGAGATGAAATTTAATAAATATTTCTTGGGGACAGCAATGTCTAACAATAAAGAAGAAACAATCGTAATGTTTAAAACAATATTGAAACATTTCTAAAGCACTGATGAGTTGAAACAACCCAATTTCAGAGAGTCCAAAAACAAAGTTAAAGTAGAAGTTAGTATATAATCAAGCACCAAAGTTTGCTTTCATCCAGAAGATTTCTGACAAATTCTAGAAAATTCGTTTTAAGATTCTTCTTTGAAAGATATCCAGAGGACAGAGGACAGAAAATCTCTGTATAAAAATAGAACCACAAAGTTGAAGAACAAATAATCTTGCCACATGAAACAAGATAATAAGAAAACTTGCCTGTTTTGAATTTGTCAGAGCAGAGGAAAAATAAGTAAATAAGCTCTCCTGAGACTATATAATCACAAGCTGAACCTCATATGGAGTCATTGTCTAAATTTACACTATTGTGTCATAAAAAGCAGAAAGCAAAAGATTTCATTTAAAAGGTTCCAGGTGTGGTGGTGCTCCAGAATGTCTGAAATAACAAATAAAAGCTTTCTCTAAAAGAAAACTCATCAAACCCAGTCTTCAAGTAATTCCCACATATAAAGTTTTAAGTAAAATAGGCAGATCTAAGTTAAAAACAAGGAAAAAGGCACCATTACTGAGAGTCAGGGGGGAAAAAAGATAGTAGATAAATACTTTACTTATTGTAACTACCTCCACAATATGCTAAATATATTAATACTGTCAAAAATAAAACAGAATATTAAAATATGACTTAGGAGTAAGAGATTCATCATTTAAAGTAAGCAAGTACATTTAAAAATTTAATAGAATTTTTATAAATAATGTATAGTCACTGAAATTAATGATCAATGAAATGACTGACTAATTTGCCAGAGAATATGAGAAGTGGTAAACTGGGAAGCACTTTCAAAGTATTCATTCTAATTAAAACATAGAAGAAAAGGTGTGAAAAATAAGAAAAATCATTAAGATACACCTAGTAGCATAAGAAGATCTAACATAGTCACAATTGAATTTCCAGAAGATAATAGAATGGAGAAACAACAAAATTCAAAGAGGTAACAGAAATTTTTAAACCTGTTGAAAGACATGAATTCTAAACTTTATAAAAAAATATAAGTTGAGAACAATATAAATAAAAAATCCATTCCCAGATGCACATAGTAAATCTATGAAATACTAAAAACAATGACAAGGTCTTAAGGCAGAAAAAAAAAAAGAAAATAGAAAAGGATCACTTAGGACTGTTTAGCAATTAGAATAAAGGTTGCCTTCTAAATAATAATGAAGGCAGCAAGAAATAGCATCTTCTGAATGCAAAAAATAAATAAATAAATACAAATAGAATTATATATTCAATTTAGTAGTCCAAAACCAAAAGTGAATCGATGAAATTTCAGCAAAAGCCAAAATAGAGTTTACCACAAATATATACTAAGTAAAATAATCACAGATATACTTAAGACTGAAGAAAAATGATACTAGATGGGAACTCTGAAATACAATAAGAAATTATGAGAATTATGTTGGTTATTATTTTGGTAACTCTGCAAGGTGGAATAAAATTAAAGGAAAAAATAGCACTGACAATGCAAAAGGGTGATGGCCATTAAAGTATCCTTAGATCTTTATGTAGGTCAAACAGAGAGGTACACATGTCTATCTTAGGTTTTATTGATTAGGAATGGTAAAGTATAAAACTGACTAATAGAAGAATGGAAATTGAGTGTGAAACTTTCAAAAAAGCAGAAAAAAAGGAATGAAATAACAAAGAAAATATTTTTAAAAAGCAATAAATAGGAGGGAAGAGAGGAAGGGAGGGAGGGGAGAAAAGAAATAGAGAAAAAGACTAAGAAAAAAACAATATAGACACAAATTCAAACATTTCATCAAAGTAAGAAGAAACAGAGAAAAGAATGTCAACTATATGTTGCTGGCATAAGACACATCAGAACATAACAATGAATGATTGATTGAAAGTAAAATTTGAAAAAAATCATGTCAAGCTAATTACGAACCACAAAAATTGCTGATATAGCTCTATTAATAGTAAGCAAAATAAACTTTAAGGGATGAAAAGCCCTGTTAGAAATAAATGGGACAATGTAATAATAAAATTTCCTATAAATCAGGAAAATATAACAATTCTGAACATGTATATACCCTATTAAAATGACCCTATACTATAAAAAGCTAAATTTAATGGAATTATATGGTAATACTGAAAAAAAATCTATGGTGCCCTAGAAATTTAAGTATCAGGCACACAGAAATTACTAAAGCTATGGAAAATGTAGACAACACAAAAACAAGCTAGCTCAAATATACATACACTGAACATTTACATGTACACACACAAACACACATAAACACCATTTTTCTCAATAGTTTTGAAGTACTGGTATCATAGAGTATATGCCATATTCTATAATTACAAAGTAATTAACTTAGAAATCAACAAAATAACAAAGATAACTAGAAAAACTACATCTTTTATATATTATATATGAAAATTTTAAAACACTACCAAATTACTCATCGGTGAAATAACTCATTAAGAAATTTATATGACATTTAAAACACTAGGTATCAAAACTTGGTAGATACAACTAACATGTTATATACAAAAAGAATGGAGAAAGTTCGAAATTAGTGAGCTCAGCATTAACTTATACGAAGGTAGGACAAGAACAATAGACTAAGCATAAAGAAAGCAGAAGGTAGGAAAGAGAAGGAAGAATGAAGAATAGAAATGAACAAAATTGGAAACAAACATGACTGAGAAGATCAAAGCAGTAAAAAATCTTAGCAATATAGGAATAGAAGGGACTTTTTTAATCTTACATGTCTTTTCCCAGCTTTTTGAAAAAATTGGCAAAAATAGTATGTATTTAGAGTATACAACGTGATGATTTGATATACATAGCATTACGGATTAAATTTAATATTTTTATATCCTATAACCCAATAACTCTTCTTTAAAGAAACATTTGCATATATGCATCAGGGGACATGCACAAGAATGATCTTTGCTAGTTGTGTTTTAAAAAAATAAAAGGTTAGATGCAAACCCAGTTTCAACAAAAATAAAAACTGATCAATGGAATGAGGTATATTTATTTCATTTGGTACCAAAAATGAATGAATCACAGATAAGAGCTATAGCATATTTAGCAAGTAAAACAGTCACAAAAGAATACATATAGGATAACTCAACTTTATACAGTTCAGCTAGAAGCAAAACTAAAGATATATTGCTTATGGGTAAAGGCACAGGTGGTAAAACAATACAGAAAAGTAAGGCAATGAGTAAACCAAAATTCAGGGCAGTGATTACTTTTGGGGGTTACTGGTCGAGAAATCAGAGAGGGGCACACAGAGGACAGGGTACCTAAATTACCTACTATGCTTTACTTTTCCCATGGAATGTGGGTATAATAATTTGCATTTTGGTAATCATAAAGTTATACATCATTTATGTATAATCTACTTCAGAATAAAAAAATTTTAGATTTCAGAGTGAAATGAATACAAAGAACTCAGCTATACTTGTAGATGACATGCCCTTTCTTCTTCAGACACCCTGGGAAAACTCAATTATTGTGCATCAACAGCTACTGCCTGAAAGTAGAAAGAGGAGAAAGGAGATAATTGTCTCACCTTTATGTGTGATTGGGATGCTACAGCCCGCTGGGAAAACCCAGGTGTTCAGCATTGGCAGAGGTGGCCTATTTTTCCAAGTTTTAACTCAAGAGAATGATGTTTACACTTCCCTTACTTTATTGTACTTCAATGTACATTTTCAGAAAAAGAAACAAAAAACTTTTTAAATTACAAAACACGGCTGTTGGTAACTTTGCAGTTAACTAGATCTCTAATATCACAATGTTTGAACATGGCATCTTCACACTGTAAAAGCTGCTGTTCTCTAAAGCAAAGGGAAATGTTACAGGAAGGAAGACTGGCAAGTCCCTTCTCACTTTCTTATAAAAGCAAAGGAGCATTCTTCCAGAAGCCTCAGGAAATGTTTTCTGGGTTCAACTAGTTCAGGGCCCTGAAAATAACTCTATGGTCAGAACCAAGATGTACTCACGACTTTAATCCAATAGTTTGTTGGATTTCTCTTTTCCCAGAGGTTTTATGGGGAAAATCTGGAGGTCCAAACACAAGCTGGGATGAACACCTTAGGCAGAGGTAAAGGTACCAAATAGATAAAATAACTAATGACCATTTTGAGGTTTTCTGTTTCTCCCCACAGCTCATGAAATAAATTAATAAAATAAATTATGCTGCATCTATAGAACTTCTTTAAAATGAGTTTTTTCCCAAAATTTAAATTCCTTTAATAGAGATGGCAGAAAGAAAGAAAGAAAATTTTATAAGTTGGATTTCCGGACCCTGAATAACCCAAAGTTGATTATCTGTCATTGCCAGTGAATAGGCTTTCCTTAGAAATACCATCCATATTTCTACCAAAAGAACATCTTAAATTCTTTTGGGAAGCACTGGGCCAATTATCTCCAGGCACATTTTTCTCCCTATATCTGTCATTTTGTGGAATTACTTTAAGTTTTGTTAAAAGCAGTCCATAAATAACAAATTAGAACAAAAAGAATTCATTATTCACTTAAGAGTCATAAAATATTAAATACAAAATTTAAGGATGAAAGGCAATTTCTAATTCTCATACTTTATACCAGATAATAAGGCCTGTATCTTCTGCCAAACCGTGGAACAGGAAATATTCCACTTGATTATCTCTGTTTGAAGAATACATTGCAATATATGTGAAGTGATTCACTTTCTCTCTCCCACAAAAGAGAGAATACTCGCATTTTTGTACAAGTATATCCTCTTTTTGAAAAATGTGAGCTAATGCTGAGCAAAGAACCAAGTTTAGCATGGGACAAAAATGGCTGTGGCGTGAAGAGTTATCATTGAGGTACTGAGCAGGTAAGATGCCTTAAATCTCCATCTTCAGTCATGTGGAAACTATCCCTCCACATCCTGTATCCTACCACTCTTGTGAATTTCAGGACAGCTTAGTGTCCTGGTCGAGAGCTTGCTCCCCAACCACATGGTGTACTTCTGTTGTCATCATACCGCACTCCACACTGATGGAAGAAATGAAGGGTAATCAGACATAGCAGACTGGTAGGGCAGGGTCAGGGTTATGAAGAAGAATTAGGACAGGGTAAGTGCAGGCGGCAACTTAGAATATTAGATGTGACTATGCTAAAATTCCATCAATCATCCCTCATGAGGAAGTCCATGTTGGCTACATCCCATTATGGGTCCAGACATTCTGCATTGGTGGGCTCCTCTACTTCTGTGCACTGTAGACAACTTTGTACAAGCTGCCCTCCGAATTTCTAAGTGCCTTTCATCTTCTATGCAGAACACCTCGTTACCTCCATATCGTGCCCTGTTCTTCCACATGCGTTGTAAAGAGGGAGGGTGCTGATGAAGGAGGCTGAGGGGTTAAGAATTCAGGTCTCAGACCAAAGTGGCTCATTATGGTGCACACCTGTGGTTTCCTCTGCCCAGCTTATATTCTCCCTTCTAATGATGCACCTCAATTTTGCTTTGGGGAACTATTTTCTGCACCCTTGCCACTGAATACTATGTTGGTGGGTTGTTAATCAAGGAGTTTTCCCAGGCCAAGGAGCGAGCATATAACCCACTTAGGCTTTGAAATTAACACCTTTTCACCAGAATGTGAATCGTGAGCACGGTGACATGGAGATCTAAGATGGCCTGCGTTCAGTACCCTGATGGCATCCTGGAGACACTGTATATTAGTTCTTTCATAGGACCTCTGGCTCATATCCTTCCCAAAGCCAATGACTCATCATTTCTTCAATTCTGTGAGTTACCCTATATTATCAATAAATTCTTCTATGGCTGATAACATGTACCTCCAGTTTCTATTGTTTACAACAAAATCATACTGACACCATTGAGATATTTCACTAATAGAAATCTATCTACTCTTAAGTTAATACCACTCCCTGATATGTGAAAGCAACCATTATAAATGGTCTTTTATTTGCCTTCCAAATATTTGTTTCATAAAATTTATTTCTAAAATAAATATAAAAATTATTTTTTGGCTTAAGCTATCCTTGAAAGCATTTATAAAGAGCTCTGAGGTATGTGCTTTCTCAAATTCTTATAACACCCATGGACTAAGGCAGTGACTCTCAATATTTTGGAACACTCCATCACTTTACTTTCTCAGATCACTTCATTTAAAAGGTCCATACATATTATTTCATCTAAACTCAGAAAACAAAATGAAATTATTTCAATACCATTCTTAACAGATGTTCAATTGGTCTCTTTTTAAATACTCATTAATTTCTTCCATTAATTCACTCCATTTTTATGAGAACTTATTATGAGAACTTTTTTCCTTATGTTGAAGACTTTGAATTTGATTTGCCTTCTTCTTCTCTTTCCCCATGTCTCTTTTCCCCTTCTCACTCATAGTTTCTATTTCTGCATGAGCAATTACTTCCATCTGGCCATTCTTCAAAGATTTCAAGATGGCTATCCAATCTCATGGAGCATATCCTCATGCTCCTAAAAGCATTCCATGCATATGACTGAACCTCTTAAAATCTATAGGGCGAAGTGTTGTTCTGAAATTTTCAAAAAAGTTCTTAAATAAATGGATATCCTCATTGTCAAAAGTCCAATATTGAGAGTTTTAAAACTAAGCTCTGAGATAAACAAGAGTCTGTGTAAAATGATGGTGGTTCCTTTTTAAAATGAGTCCATCTCTATTGTGCTTAAGAAAGTCTGAAAACAAAATATTGCTATAACTTCTGGCTAGCAAAAAGAATTCCTTTTATCCTGGAGGAGGTTAAAGATGGCTCCTTTCAGCAACAAAATCTGTGTTTTTGGAGGCTCTACTGCAACTTTCCTCCTCGTTAGGAATTCCTCTCTCAAGTGTTGACAGCAATCACAATAAAGCACATACCTTGGCAGAATCTGTGTATACTCCAAAAGTAAAAAGCTTTGCAAACTTGCTGGAATAAATTATTCATTAATAAAATCACTTGTCTGATAATTCAGATCCCAAAATAATTTTTCCTATCTTGATAACTTTTAAAAGAATAACTATAATATGTAGAAATCTGATTCAGAGTTAACTAAGCATCTCTAAAATGCCTGCCATGCATGTGCGCTCTCAAAAGGTTTCTCATACATTATCTCAATACAAATTTGGCCTATATTTTAAAAGTACAAATACTCCCATACTAGACCTTTGCAGTTCCATGGAAATGCTTTTACTTTTCCAAACACTCTAAGTTGCAATTTCTATTTGGCATATATTTCCACTTAATACAAATTTCTGCCTCTGAATAGGATGTATTCTCCAAATATAACTCTCCTTAATATCAAAGGAGCATTTCATGACGATTACAAGTACAGGATTGAGAGTAAAAAGCTTAGACTTTCATCCAGGCTCTGCCATTTTGATTCCTCTCTGTTCCTCATTTTTCTCATCTGTAAGTGAAGATAGACATTATATCAACTTTGTAGGGTTGTTGTGAAGATTCAGAGTTAATTGCAAAGTACTGAAAGCATCCCTGGCACATAATGCTCAGTAAAAATATTTCATATCCATGTCACAAAAATAAAAAATATTTTTTATCCAAAAATACAAATTCTTGTTTTTATATTATTTCAAAGTGGGAATTACCAGAATCCTCATGAAAAGAAGCTAAAAGCTTCAAAATTCTAGAAAACACGTTCTTATATATCATACCATAATTCATAAAATCAGACCAATTGATTTTATAAAATATTATTCACCTCATCAATTAGCATCTTTTGAAAGCTAAATTAACACTTAATAGATATTTATTGTGCAAATGGGAAAAATAAAATTCCAACTACTACTATTAACTACCAATTCTTGAACACCTTTATATTCCAGATACCTTTATTAAAAGCTTAATATTTTAGTTCATTTAATCTTTCCATCACCAGTATGAGATTGACATTTTCTATTTCCATTTTACAGATGAGAAAGTTGAGGGTTGGAAAATACAGCTAATAAGCAACACAGCCAAGACTTGAACTTGATCTGATTCAAAGCTCATGTTACATCACTAAAAGGTATAAATACAAACTATTTAATAGTCTGAGCTTCATTATAGAAATACCAACATATTTTGATGACAATCTACCAATAAACTTTCCTCAAGATTATCTTCCAAATAATACTCTGTCCATATCAAATACATAATTATGTTTACAATATGGAAATAAATGTTATTTTTTTAACTTAACTTTTTGTATTATCTGCATTTTAAGTTGACTAGCTACCCAGTGAATTTTACATTAATAATAGAAACGTCTGGTAATACCTAATATTCTAACACCCAGATCTTGGATATTACTTTCTCTATATTTTTCTTGAAATACCATTTCTACATAGTTCTGAATTCAAAATAATTTATGTTCAAGTGAGAATTTCAAGAAGTTGCTTCATGTAGTTGGTAAAAGTGGCTTATGATGAAAACATCTGATGAAAATGTTTTTATGCCAGGATAAGTTCACTGATAATTAATTCTCAAGTTTTCTGTACTCACTCATTTATCTGGTCTTGAGAAATAACATGCTCTTGAGTAACAATCTAAGAGCAAAGATAGCATAGCGCAAGAATATTGATGAGGCAGTCAGATTCTAGCCCCTTTTTCTGTTTAGAACAGCTAAAAATTAGAGCTTTAAAAAATAGCCTCTCAAAGCAAGCACTGGCGAAAGTAGCCAAGATAGAGATGAGCAAGTGGAATATTCATGGTTGCTTTGAAATTAACTGCCATCATGGGAGAAAAATGTCCTTATTGGTTGGTAAAGCTAAATCAGTGTGTCGAAGTGTCATAATAAGGACAGGAAAAGGTGGGAGGAAGAAAGTAGAAATGAGACAAGATCAGCCTAAAGCTAAAGTACACAATGACATGAGCTGTAGGAACACTTTCAAACACGTTCTGAGAACAGCAAAATGCAGACCAACTTGACGTGACTAACAGAAAGAGCTGGAAAGAGAGAGAAAGAATATGACAATTAGAGTATAAGTAACTGGAGGCCTTCGATAAATGGATTTGGTAGCCTTGGATTCTTTAAGAAGCTCACAGGGTCCTGTTATATTATATCAAGTGTTTGGATGAAAACGAACGAACAGCTCATAACACAGCACAGCACCTGTGCGTGGACATTCACAAGTGAGCCTGTGTGGCTTTTCATTCCATTTCCATTCCGTCATTTGCTCATTGCCTACTCCACGCCCCTAAGTTTAGTAACAATAAGAAACAGGTAATGAAACATTTCTTTCCACAGAGAGATTGCAGTACATTCATTTCATTCACTCATTCATTCTACATGCATTTTTTTACATATGTAATTTGCTGGTGATAATGTCCTGAATACTATGAGAAATGAAGAATGAGTCAAGGACACCACCCTGAGGAAACCCAGTCCTTTACAGGAACATAGGACACGTGTATATTACACAAGCAGTTATAACAGAAGATAGAAAAAGTATTTCCTAAGAACTCAGAGAGGAAAGTTACAGAGATAATAGGTGAGTCCACAGACAATTTTAGCATCATTCTTCAACTTGTATAATTAGATATACATTTATATAGTTATAGATACAGATACAGACATATAATATGCTTCAAGTATTTGTAAATAAAGAAATAAAATGTTTTAAAGAAAACATTTTATAAATACAGACATAAGAAAAATTAGCTGGGTGGTAACTATAGACAGACAAACAGTATAAGCACACAATCATAGCGGTAAAGTTCAAGTGTACAGTTACTGTGGCCTTTTTGAGTATTCTTTTCTTTGCCTATGGTATGTCTATACCATTCTGTGATTTCTCTATTACAATACAATGGAGCACTTGAATTCTTATTCCTCTGCTGACCAGCATGTATTTGTTATTCTACTGCCTCATCAAATCTGTTGATGCGGTAAAAGAAACCCAAAAATTGTCTTCACAAATTTGTCATTTTAAGAAAACCTCATTCCAAAATCTAAATGTTTTCTTTCTTAATCTTCATGTGACTACATATTTCAACAAGAAGCCATTTTTTTTCTTTTTTTCTAGTGACAACTGTACAAAAAGAGAAAGGAAAAAAAGCTCAAAAGATAATGGATGTGAAATCACTGGAGAAAGGAAAGTTGCAGAGGCAACATGTCTTAAAGAAGAAAAGAAATAAAATATAGAAGTTAGTAAAAAAAAAATTCTCAGTCTCTGACAAAGAAAGGTTCTTGGCATGTCACACTTCAAAACATATCCACTGTCAGGTGCTTGTGTTCCTAGGATTACAAACTACACATTAAGATGACATATTTCAACAGGACATAGTTTAATAAAGCCCTTCTATTATTAGATGAAACAAAGGCATTTATGTTATAATGAAATAGACACCCCATGACATCACTTGTCAGAGGATTGTACAAACCTGACACACACAAAAAAAATTTCTAAAAACCACTGTATATTTTGATTCAACCATGATTTATGATTTTAATCCAGGAAGTAATAACAAGATGGTTAAATCACTTATAGGATCAGACTCTCTCTGACTCTCTCTCTCTCTCTCTCTCTCTCTCTCTCTCTCTCTCACTCACACACACACATACACACACACTCACACTCTCATTTGTTTATTCATCTTTGTTTGTATGAGGAGGCATGAACTCTGCCTCCTTAAAATGAGCATTTCAAGCTCTTCTTAGGATCAAGGCTTTATTATTCTAAGATGGGCTCAGCGATCTGTTTCTGTGAAGGGCCGGGTAGTAAGTATTTAAGGCTTTGCGGGCCTTTCAGTCTCTATCACAATTACTCAACTGTGCTGATGTAGCACAGAAATAAGGCATAGACAATATGCAAAGTAATAACTGTACCTGTATTCCAATTAACTTTAGTTATGGACACCAAAACTGGAATTCTTACAAGTCATAGAATATTATTCTTCTTTTGATTTTTTTAACCATATAAAAAATATATTTAAAAAAAACATTCTTAGTATACCAGCTGTATAGGAACAAGTGCTGGATTCAACCCATTTGTCTGGCCCTGTCCTAAGAAACAATCATGATTCGAAGACCATTCTCTTCTAAAAGCACACCAACAGAAAACTGTTTACTTGTATGTTTCCATAATACAATAGGAAGTTATGGGATCCTGATGCTTTGTCTTTTAATAAGATTTTTCTTTGTTTTTTTGTTTTTTGTTTTTTGTTTTTGTGGCAGCCTATAACTGTGGGGCATGGTGAGAGAGTTAACCCTTTCAATTCCTCATACATCCACAGGATTCACAAACTGTAACTTAGAGTTGGGACACTCTGCAAAATATACCCAGGTTCACTGAATTCAAGAACTCCTGGCACTTGATGATTCTTTGAGATTATTTTTCTTAAATATCTAGGTAAATTCTTCTCCAGCTTCCCCAATGCAATGTTGCTGTTTTTGTTGTTGTTGTTGTTTGTTGTTGTTGTTTTATGGTTGTTTTTTCCTACCTTCATGATGACATCCCTAAGTTTGAAATTTCCCAGTGCTTGAATTGGTTAAATGTTCCAGTGCATAAAATATTTTAGTTTTCTGTAAGAGATTCCTCCCCACAGTGATTCTTCCCTCACTAATAATCACATAGATTATTACCCAGTACCTAGATCTCATTTTCTACTACTGAAAAAGATTTGGCCAGTTAACTGGATGCTCGTACAGAGACTTGATGTCATATAATATATGGATGATTCAATATTACACTCATTTATTTCAATGTTCCTGTTTACACCCTTTTCAAAACACGCATAGATCTATATTTTCTTTTTAAGCTCTAATAGTTATTTGCATCCTTGTCCATAACACTTGGATAAAATTTTAGATGCTTATTCCCATGTATCTCCTAGTTTGTAAAATTAATTTAATTCTTACTGAGAATTTTCACATTATAGGCAGGTAAAGTGTATGTATGTGTGTGTGTGTGTGTATATATATATATATATGTGTGTGTGTGTGTGTGTGTGTGTGTGTATAGAGTGCATATACATATATAAATGCATACACAAAGACACACACACACACACACACACACACACACACACACACACATCATGAGAGAGAGAGAGAGAGACCAAAACCCAGAAAATGAATAAAGTTCATAGAGTACAGCTTGACTGTTTGGGTTCAAATCCTGCTCTGCCTCTTCCTATCTCAGTGAACTAAGGTCAAGTCATCTAAATACCTCTCTGCCTTAGTTTCTTCATCTGTAAAATGGAAATAATAATGACATATACTTTATAGAATTGTTATGAGGATTAAATGATTAGTGCATGAAAGTTAGAAGAATGCCTCAGAGTATACTATGCATCTATAAGTGATGGCTATTATTAGTACCCCTTACCCACATAAGACCCTGATTTGTAGAGTGACAAAATCTCAACTCATACTACCCTGAAGATTTCTCTGTTACCTCAAGTGGAAAGTTCAAGGAAGCAGCTAATTCTACCTTCTGGTGGCTCAGTGAGTGGGGCCAACAGCTCTGGCTGTTCTGAGTTTTCTGTCAGGCTCCCTCCATGAGGTGGATAAACTGGTGGCGATCCCAGTTTATCACCCCCCCTAACCAATACCCATGGAAAACAGTCTTTGCCATCTACTCTGGTAGAAAGTAAGCAAGAAAGACAGATTGAGCCAGTGAGGGGCATATGCCAATGGTTGTTGCTTGAGGATGGAGAAGGGCTGATGCGTCAGCTCCACCTCATGTATTCACAACCAAGATGAAGAGGGAAAGAGATCTTGAGCAAGTGGAAACGAGAGATGACTGCTGTAGTTCATGCTCATTTTGTATATGCTGTAGGCAGGTGGATCTGACTTCCTGCTTCTACTGCAAAAGCCACTGGCCCCAAGTTTCCGGCTCATGTCCCTCTATGACTACCCAAGTTGTATAAATAGGAGTATTACCTATGGCATATTTGACTCTTCTTCTATAATAAATGCACACAGACTAGCTCAGGTTAGTAAAATGCAACAGATGAAATATACTCAGTGCTGTAATCTTCATATACCTTCATCCACTACGGCTATATCAAATTAAGAAGGCAGAGTAGCCCAGTGACTAAGCTCCACCAACCTTATCTGGTAAAGCCAGCTACGACAGCTGTACTTTTAACGTTAGACAACAATGCCCAGTCGTCCATCATGAATGTGAACTTGATGGGGCCAGAACATGCATTTTCTTGTTTCAGCTCTACCACTTACTCAAGAAAATGGGCAAGTCTCTCAGCCTCAGACACTAGGTTTCCACATTTCCAAAAGAGAAACTGAAGCATCCACTTGGCCTACTGCACAGAATTGTTGTGAAAATTAAAAATGAAGTGTCATCTGCGGAAGTGATTAGTAAACATAATAAAAAGAATTAGGAATATTATCTCTAATAATTAAATTGTACTTGGCCCTTAATTCTTCTCTTAAACATAGAAATAACTCCCCCCCTTTAGTTTTAGATTTCTTTTCCACTCATAATAGCTGTCACTTGACACCCAGTTGTCACTCCTTCCTTATACAAAGCATTTAGCCTTCTCTTATCTTTTCTGACGCAGCCATCCACTTTTTCTATTTGTCACGCTCCTCTCCTTTTTTTCTCTTAGATTTTTTCTTTCCTTTTTTTTCTTTCTTTTTTTAATTGTTCATTATCCTGTCACAGAGATAAAAGCCCATCTTTCTTTTTTCATTCACAATAGAACCACTGCAGCATGCTGGTTAGAATGTTGGATCTTGACTTTATCTTGGTTATTTTACTTGATTCTGACTAATCACAACTTCCATACACTAACTTTCCTTTGGTGTTTCGCTTTTGAATTTGACACTATTCTGAAAGTTTAATATTGTGGGACGTCTCGCTCCAAATAATAAAAAGTTGAACTGGCCTAATAGCTCGAGTATTTCAGTAGCCTCTCAGATTCCACTGACTGGATTATTTTTTCTGTGCATCTTGAAAAAAAGAAGCACTAGCCCTGCGTGAAAGCTGATGGCGCCACTTGCCTCAGGTCTGGACAAGGGTTCAGCACATGTGGGTATTTGAGAAGACTTGATTGGATTGACTTTAAAAGCGAAAATGACAGACAACAGCAACACAAAGCCTGGAGAACACACTGCTAATCAGCAGTGCCTCGCTGACATGCTGGCTCTGTCACTTACAAGCTGTGTGACCTCCAGCAAATTATTTAAGTGTTCCTTGGGTCAGATTACTCTTTCATAAAATGAGCATATTAACTCTTTTCTCACAGGAATTTGTTGAGGACAAAAAGTACTCCACAAGCAGAGTCTATCAGCATCCTTGTTATCAGTTTTATTTTTTAAAAAAAGAAAGAAAAAAGAAAAAAAGAAAAACCTCTTAACATTTCTCTAAAGTACCCACAAGGGCTTCAGTTCTCCAGCACTCGTTAAAGGTAAATGGTCACATGTAGGCTCTCTGAAGGTACCCAACACATGGGCGCCCTTACTGTGTTCAACCCTGAGAGTCTTTCTGGCTAATCTTAGTATTATCCAGCACATGAAACTAGGCTGTGGCTGGGAGCAAATACCTCAGTGATAAGAACACATGTGTGTTCTAAAAATGAGAGGTACCTAAGGAGATAATGCTACAGGAGAAAACGGGTCACTTTGTGAAGCATGTATGTGTTTCCTTTAAAAAGAATATATGCAGTAATTGAAATAACTGATTGGCACACGCCAAACCTTTGTTGAGTTTTACCCTCTGTAGAAATAATTCTTTTGGAGAGGAACAAAATAAGGAATTAGCTCAGCCTACCTGCCTGTCTCAGTTCATTTACAATGAAAATATTCATTTCTAATGAATGAGATAGTTTATGAAATAGAACAGGATTAATTCTGTCATACAGTCCTGGGTCTTGAGTTTGCATTCTAATCTGCCCTAGCTGTGCAAAAAGAATGGGAGAGGGCTTACGTCAATATTAATTATATACATCTTGGAAAGGGGCACTGTTAAGAGAAAACATTAAGGTGAACTGCATGTTAGCACATAATTCCTGCTTAAGTGTTTTTTTTTTCTAATCTAACCATGTCTCTTTCTGTTATTTTGAAGCATGCATCTTAAAAATCTGCCTGCAAATCAATGAGGACACCAGAGGAGAAATTTATATCAAAAGAGAACAATTATTGAAATTGTGCTCCACATCGTTCGACGGCAATAAAAATCAGCTTGATCAGTGTATACTCACACTATCCCAGCAGAAAAAATCAATCAGAAACATTGATCGCCATGTTTTATTTTGTTGTCAGAGACAAATTACTCGGTATCACACAGGACAGCACCTATATAAATGGACAGCAATGCTTACTACCTAAATTTATATTTAATCTAGATCATTAAGACAATTATGTTTACAGTATAGCAAAAGAATATTAAATGCATAAAATGCTAAGAAGGTAGATGGTACTCTTCTATAACCATTATGCATAGCAACCTCAAAGTACTGAATCAATCATATATTATCACATCTATAATAATGGGCATGTGTGCCTATGTGGGTGTTTGGGAAGAAGGAGAAAGGTTATGATAAAACAAGTTTCTGTGTGAACTACACAGATTAAACAGGTTCAGAGAGAATAAGCATCTTAACTTCAGTGACAAAATTCATTGGTGGCAGAAGTGTGTCCAGAACCCGTGTATTCAGAATCCTAATCCAGTATACTTACATCACATTTAAAATGACATTTAAAAAAAAAAGAAAGGAAATTCAAGACAGAGTCACTAAAACAGGGTTATTTTATAAAATAAACAGCAAACCTACAAACCTCAAGTATCTTCAAAATCTGAATATAAAAATTCAAGATATTTTAGAAATTTAGTTGGCCAATATCCAATGCAGCTCTTTAGAATGTATAAAATAATATCTCCCCAACCAACAACACTAAATTTGAACGTCCTAGGCAAGGTCCTCTTATACTAGCAAATCAAGGGACATAATTGAGTAGTTTTTTTTTTTTAATTGGTTACTAATCTGGGTGATCTAAGTGGCCTTGTTGTAGGGTTCATTGGATATAAATTCTATGGTCTTTCCAGTTTAAACATTTAAAATAATATAAAGTAAGACTGCTTAATTTCAGTTTGATCCAGATAAAATGAACTTGATATTAGGGGTGGTCCCATTCATCTCAGCTCACAGACTCCAGAGTAAGGCATGGCCTGGCTCTCATGAGTTTTAGCCCAAACACTTCACTTCACTTTATTAATTATGCACTCAACATTTGTGCAAGATTCAAAACAGACTGTTACACTTGCATGAATAAAGCAGATAAAATCCCCGATCATCTTGAAGCTTATAGTCTCACAAGGCAGACTAACAGAACATAATTACACACACACACACACACACACACACACACACACACACACACACACACTGCTGTGAAAGTAAAGAACAGGATAACCTAGCTTTGGTAAAAGGAGGAATGATACCTAAGTTTAGAGCAAAAGAGGAAGAAAGTAGAAATAAGTTTGAAACATGTTGATCTTAACTTCAGATCTTGCTGGAAGAGGCAGAGGGAGGGAGGAGAGGACAGGAGAAGTGAAGCCAAGGGTGTTACAGGAAGGCCTGCAAGTGACAGTTACACAGGTGAGGAGCTTGGAAAGGCTTCTGAAAGTCACACTCAGAATTCAGCCTCAAGTTCCTGAGACTCCAGAGCACATCCCTTCTCCCCCAAGTGAGAGGGCACCCTATGGCAGCCCCCTCTATGTTGAAGGGGGCTAATCCTGAAAAACTAGCCACACAAAATATTCCAACCACACTGTAAGACGGCTCTCCCACATAGAGTACACTAACACACAGTCAGCGTGGACCTCCAAAGCTTTGTTTCTTTTCGGTTGACAGATGGATGCACGAGTGAAGGAGGAGGAAACACAGAGGAGGCCAGCGAGACACCTGAGTCCTTACTCGTCTCTGCCTTAAGAAATAATCCTGGTGACTTTGAATCAATCACTTCATGTCTATGTACCATCTGTGGCGCTCTCTTGGCATAAAGAGATTTAAAAAAAAACTCTACAATTTAATAAATATACTAGATGTAATGGTGTATGTACATGTGCGTATGTGCGTGTTTAACAGAATTCTGTAGAGCAAAAAATCCTTTGGAAAATCCAGTGAGAACATGGCCCTGCGTTTCCACCGCATTGTGACAAACATGTGCACTTAGATCGGTTTATCTACCATGACAACATCATGCATTATGACGGACGGTGAGATGGCCTTGTTTTTCCTTTTGAAAGTGAATCTTACTTTAAGAAATGTTTTGTTCCATACATGCAAAAAAAAAAAAAATGTGTGTATTCCACTGGTGCCTTTTCCAAGGTCAGGTTGCAAAGTACACTTAGAAAAATAAATGAATCTGGGTAACAAACACATACTCAGCATCTTTCATGCCCTGGGCAGAATCTTTGCTATTATTGCTCTTAAAAGATGATGGAGGCAAGAAAGAAGTTAACCAACACTTAAAGAGTGTAAGTATGATAGTAAAGAGACCATGAACCAGAAGGGGGCGCCTCTCTGCCAGTGCTAGAGATGCCCCTTTAACACTAGGCCAACGTTGACAACAGCAATATTAACCCTAATTAACAGCTGCTGAGCATTTGCTAGGTTTGAAACACTATCCTAAGTGTTTTGCATGCATTATTTATTTAAATATCATAGAGAAAAGGAAGTACAAAGTAGGGGTGAAGATATCAGGCCTGGGGGTAATCCTGTCTGTATTCAAACCCTTCAAGGAAGCCCTCCATCTGGCTAAGGAAGCCCAGAGAGCCGGTCCAGAAGTCTTCTAGACCACAAATTTATTCAGCCGATGACTATCGGGGTCCCATTAGAAGCCTCACTCTTCCTGAGGTTCTGTAGGTAAATACTGTGAACAGAGAAAACACAGTCCCTGTCTTCCATTAAGTGACTCACAATCCCAGTGAACACTGAGAAAAGAGCCATTTGGCTACTTTTTTTAGTGAAGATCCTGGAAGAACTGAAAATGTTTGCCTCGTCTCACAAGCTTCTCGAATCCACATTTAATGTAATCACAAACAGTCTCAATCGAACTTCAGCAGAGCAAAGCAACAATACAGCCCAGGAAACTTTAGTTGTTAATTGGGTTGATTCAGGTCATTGTTTTCTAGCACAGTAAACACAAGCCTAAATACTCCCTAATTAGAAAGAGTGTGAACCTGGCAGAGAATATACCAAATTCCCCTTGAAGTACTAGCGGACTTCACTCCGGATGCTGCTCGGAGCATCACATAAGTAATTCAGTATCACACCTGATGTATGCAGGCTCATTCTGTATGCAGCCAATTTGTAATTTCCTCTTTCTGCATTTTCCTGTTTATATCTTTAATTAGAATTCTGAAAGTTTTATCATATACCATTGCCTTAGCCCACACAGCACATGCTTCCAAAATTCTTCTCCTTTCAAGCTAAAATAAATAAGAACCACAATGTTCTTACTGTAAGAGTTGCCCTAAAGAGCAAAAGGAAATCAGGATATTGTTACTTGGGTGATAAGTAACTTGGAGAAAACTGTTTAACATAAAATCTCTAGTCCTTCCTTAAAGAGCATCTTTACTGACAGAGCATTGCCTTGCTGAATTAGAAAAAGAAATGTCCTTTCACGAGCTGTACTAAGATTGAACAGGGTTCTGTGGGAACTCTGAATTTGAGGAAACTGAACCATTTCAATTCTAAGTCTCTTAAATTTTGAGTTTTGTTGCCTAATTTGTGGAACAGTTTAGCTGCTGAGCCAGCTTCACAGGTTACAGTTATAGATCCTGTAACATAAGAAAGCATTTGGAAAACTACAAATATAAATATAAATCATGATGATGTCATTTTACATTTTAGCTCATTAGTATTTGGCTCCCTATCACTTTCAAAGCAGTGAGACATAGTAGAAAAAATACTGGTCTGGTATTTTTTTTTTAATTTTATTTTATTTTTAATTTCAAGTATGCAGTACATTAGTTAGACATTTATATAGTTTATAAAATGACCCCCCTAATTGCTCTTTTTCTCCTTTGGCTCTCCACATAGCCATTACATCAATGCTAACTACATTCCCTATGCTGTGCTCTCCATCCTTATGACCATCTATCAACTGCTAATTTGTACTGTTTTAACTCTTCACCCTATTCTCCCAGCCCCCCCACCCCTTTCCCCTCTGGCCGTCCCTAGATTGTCCTCTATATTTATGAGTCTGTTTTTGATTAGTTTGTTCTGTTTCTTAGATTTTGCATATAAATGAAATCGTATTTATCCTTCTCTCTCTGACTAATTTCACTTAGCATAATAACCTCAAGGTCCATCCATGTCATTCATTGAAATTGGTAGGATTTCCATTTTTTAATGATCGGGTATTGAAATACGTAGGAGAACAGTGATTTAGTTTGGGTTGATCACTAAAGCTGATGACCTTAGAATAGGTCCTGTGATGCTTTTCGAGTTTCATTCTCCCTCTGAATAAAAGAACTTAACTACATTATTTCCAAGTCCCCTTTCAACTGATAAGAATTAGTTCTCTGATGATCACCTGTTAATTCAATTAACATCTACCGAGCACCCCACCTGCTCAACACAGTATTCATCACTGTGGATCAGGAAAAGACAGAAAAAAGATGACAAGAAACTCTGACCAAAGAGGCATGACAACATTATCAATCACCCAGTCAATAGGCACCTGGCAACACCTGAGAAAGCATATCAGGCTGGGGTATCAGTAAGAAAACAAGTTTAGATGTGGGGAGAACAGAGCTGCAAAGCAGAACTAGCTGTGTGGCCATAGGCAAGTCACATGACCTCCCTGGATCTCAGTTGCCTCATCTATAAAATGAAGAGGTTGGGGTCACAAAATCATCTCCATGGTCCTTTCTACTACATCTCATGTAGTCACAGAATGCTACTCTGAGCAAGGTCTTGAGGCAATCCAAGAACCATGTGACCCAGTCAGAGGGATGAGGCTGGTGACCGCACAGCTTGGGGTGCTCAGGATGGTCCTCACTTGTGCCTGTTGCACCTTGGGGGTTCTTGGCAGCACTAACAGCCCCATCTCTCTCTCCCAGTTTCACTCTCCAAAGTGTTCCAGCTTTATAACCCTCATCCTAGGAAGCACATATAGACACAAGCTAATAAAGCCAGATGGAAAAACAGTTAAGTGCCGAGGAAAGAACAGACATAAGCATTCTAGGACCTCAGAAGTGAGAGAATGAACAACCCGTTTGCCTGATTAACTGAGGTTTCGTGGAGGAGCTGGGACAGGGTTGACATCTAGAATGTGAGACATCAGAGAAAAGTGGGTTCGGGGCAACCTATATACTCATGTTGAATTTATGTTGAACACTGAAGCTCAATCTCTCTAAAATGGCTAATATAACATTTGTTTTGTCCTATTGGTATTATTAAATGTTATTTAAATGTGCATCTGCCTTGAGAGCTTGGGCTATGTCTTAATCAACAGTGGATCACCAAGGCCTTGTCTTGGTGATCCCAACCCCCAGGCCAAGGATTGGTACCAGTCCATGGCCTGTCAGGAACAGGGCCACACAGCAGCAGGTGAGCAGTGGGCTAGCAAGTGAAGCTTCATCTGTATTTGCAGCTGCTCCCCAGCGCTAGCATCAACACCTCAGCTCCATCTCAATTCATCAGGCATTAGATTCTCATAGGAGCCCCAGTCCCTGGTACCAAAAAGGTTGGGGACCACTGTGTATCTGACAGTGTCCAATAAATACAGTTGAATCGATATGACTGCTGCTTTGTATTCCCTGTTCTAACATGTGTCCCTGCCAACTCTTCATATTTTTGTCTCTGAATAGAAATAATGGAGACCTCCAGGATATCAAAGTTTATTTAAACTTGTCTCTATTTGTGGGGAGAACAGAGCTGCAAGGCAGAACTACCTGCATGGTCATAGGTGAGTCACATGACCTCCCTGAATCTCAGTTGCCTCATCTATAAAATCGAGTAAACATAACATTCACTGTACAGGGAGCTCAAGAGAGAACCGTCAGTTGTTCAATTGTCAGTATCAAGCTAACTCAGACTGGGGAGGTCCACAGCTGCCACCCGCTCTTCCGTTTTCCTAGCAGCACAGTCCACATGAGAAATTTAAGCTCCTGACTTTGCCTCTCATTCTCTCTCCTGCCAGTAACTGCAGACTGACCTCCATTTGCTTTCCCCATCTGTTTTACAAAATCATTCTGCTTCTATTTCCATTTCGTGTTCTAGCATCTAAACCACTGAAGCCATGACCTTTCAAGCAAATGTAGCAATGGCACCAGTGCATCCTCTGATTGAAAAATCAAAGCTGAGCCCATACATGGCGTAATTATTCTCTGCACACAGGAGGGGTGTCTGTGCTTTAGGAAGACAGATAATTGGATTTCAGATTACTGATAAAAATATGCACATTCCACCTGAGCCCCAGCAACTTTTTGAGTTTGTTTCTTTGGGGAATTTTTATTTTTCCCTCTGGGATCTCAGAGAAACTTGAGAAACTTGAAGCTTCAGTTCTTCCATGGGCTGTCATCCCTACACAACTGGCTTCTAGGCCCTGCTTGTTCTAGCTCCTGAAGGTCTCTAGCCCACCTCTTTATTCTTTCTCCAGAACTATTTGCACGGCTCCAATACTGGCCAGAGTTACCATTCATCTGGTAGCTTATCCTTAACAACCTCCCTGCCTCCAGCATTGCCTCTTCCCTCCAGCTCCCACATACTTAACAAGTGACCATAAAACTCTAGTTGCATTTTCCCTCCAACACTTCTCAGTGAGGTTCCCTAGTCCTAATAATTTCTTTAACATTTAGTTACTAAGATGGATAAATGAGATTTTCCTGTAAAATAAGACTGCTGTCTTAACAGACATGTCAGTACAAGACTACCAATCCACATGACCACAATGCACTGCAGCTGTGTGTGGGAATTAGGGTAGGAGAGGAACTGTCTCTTTTGCCACCGTCTTCTCCGTTCCCTGTTGTCGTGATGTCACCTGAGGTGGGGTCATTTATCATGTGCTGATAATATCACTTTGCTCATTTATACAGCCTGAGTGGTTCCTGGGGACAGTGGTCATTTGGAATTCTCATGCTATGATTCATACCAGATGTAGAGATGCCAACATAATAATTAGTAAATGTTTGGAGCTACATTTGAAGGATAATCCCAAATAGGTCTTAAATTTATCTGGAAGTCCCTGTAAGGTATAAACTTACAAGGGCTGTCTTTTACAAACATTTTAGTTACCATCTCAGGTTTTATTATCATGGTGTCACATCTATAATTGGATATTTGAAGTGTAAAGAAAAGATGATTAAAAAAGGCAGGAAAAAATTTGACTTCTTAATAACTCTGAGAAGTTTTTTTTTATTTTTATTTTTTATTTTTTTTGTCATTTTCTAGACTGACTACTAGCACAGGGAGAAAAAATGAAATTGTCTCAGATTTCTCTGAAATGGAATTTAACATAAAACTATTGGCCCAATTTCTGCCTCATTTCATTCCTTAACTGTGTAGAATTTAAGTAGAAATTATGGTTATGCAATGAAGGACTCAACTCAAAATTGGCTACAATATTACAGTGGAAATCAACTTTAGAAGCATGCTGGCATTTTTAACATGCATTCTAGTTTATAATAAAGTGACAAATTAAAATAGTTAAAAGCAAGTTAACACACTATCAGTTGGGTGTACTTTTCTGTCAACACTCTTTTTAAACTAAATTTAAATACAGTCTCAAAATTTTTCTCATAAGGCACCATCAAGTAATTTTTCTTCCTGTGACAGAATTTTCTATTGATGATCGTTTTAAGGTAACATATGTCCCTAAAGTTATTGTAGCTGATAATTGAGGCTAAAGTATATTCTAAGCCATATTCTTATAAGGTATTAGTTTTTTATAGTCATTAGGATCACAATTATAAAATACTGGAAATTTACAAAAACAAACATTATAATAAAACTGGATGGGAGTTGAGGAGCAAGATAGGAGCGCATAGGTTTAACTAGTTTTTTATAGATAAGCCTCAAAGCAACATCAAAGGAAAATTCTGGAAACCACTGTTCTTGGAAAGGTAACTTTATCAGACATAGGGTATAAGACCAAAAAAAAAATATGTGTAAGTAACAATCTCCACACAAACACAAATAACCTTCTGACAAATTGCTACTGCGGGAGTCATCCCCCGCACAGTTGGCAAAAGAAGGAAATTTTACCATTTTTTGTACAAGCAGGCAGAATGGTCCAGAGAGGATAATCAATGCCCTAACATTATTTGTAATATATGGTTGGGGAGTGTCCCTTTTCTGTTCTGAACAAGGAAGAAGGTATGAGATAAAATTAGGAAGGCTAAAATCCATCCTACCTAACATGTAGATGAAACAAATCCAGTCTCAAAGCAGCAGCATGCAGGGATGACAGCGTGGAAAAGGGAGGGAGAGAAGCACAGGACAAAGAAAATGAGAGAGAAAGAACCCTCATGATTTCGTTTGAGCTCCTACCTGAAACCGTACTCACGTTTCCACTTGCTCTTTTTAGCTGTGGAAGGTGAAACTGGTCTCTCAGATTTATGACCAAAGCAGGCCTATGAACACACTTCCAAAACAAAGGACTTTTTATTCTATGTCTCAGTTTTGCTTGGCAAATGCAAATATTAATCTGCAATTCTATTCTACTTAAACCCAAAAGCAATTAGTCTTTGATTCTGTCTTAATACACTTGTAGTAGTATACAATTTTTTCCACGGTTAGAAATATAATAATTCTGTGAAACTTTAATTAATAGTGACTTTGTTATATGAATATTTACACATTCCCAGGGACTCACACTGTAGGTCTACAAGAATCAAAAGATGGGTTAGACACTCAGCATACTTCCTCACGTGGGGTATAGCTAAGCTGTCCGAAGGACATTCATTAAGTTTCTCACTTAATTTCCATGCTTATTACTGCAATGTATTTTACACAAAACTAAAATATTGTCATATATTTGTAATTGGGGCACACAATATGTAATAAAGTAATTATTTTGTTTATTTTCAATAATATTCAACATAATGACTCCATTTTATTGCTGGCACATAGTAATGAAAACACACTTCCCATAATAACCATGTTTTCTTGGGCAACCTTACTTTTTCACACATGCATTAAGACTACCATGGATGTGAAAATGCCCCAAACAAGCAATGAAAAATACTCATTTATGTGTCTTGTATCCATACTAGCAGACTAGAAATTCTGTATTTTTCCAGTTACTGGACACCTGTCACATGCCCATGGCTGATTGCCAGAAAATAAAAGTATTAGAAACAGAGATACGTGTTTCTATAGATGAGGGACTAAGAATGTTTCCCTCCCACTTTCATACATATACTTTTATCCTCATATCTGGTACTGGAAAAGGGTGTCATGCCTAGACTTCAGTTTGTTTTTCGTTTTTCAAAAAGAAGGAGCTTCTAGAATCCTTCAGGCTGATAACCAAGTCCTTACAGCAAAGATCCCGAAGCCCCAAGAAGATAGGTTTACAAATCCAATTTTAATTACTTTCCAGTAAGTAAATAGACAAATTCAGGAAGTTCATGTGTCTGCTAGATGCATGCATGGACAAAGGGCAGCTCAGTTCAGCACTTCTCACATGCTGATGATTTGAACTTTTGCAAGGTGATGTTGAAAGAAACAAACTGGATGATTAAAATAATGTGATTTTTTTTAAAATCAGTACTTAGTGATGGAACCATATGTGTTATCCCAAGGAATTCATATTTCAACAATTTCAGTCATACCTAAAAGAAGATCACTCATTCATGAGAAGAGGGGGTTAGGAATTCTAAATAATGAATTTCTTTTCAGAATGATGTTTGACTTCTGAAAGATGACTCTATGGGAAACAATGGATGATTCAATCATTTGTTGATCTATTGATACACAATTGTGCACTATTCATGATCACTTCCATCATCAACAAAAATAAGGTAGAAAGGTAAGAAAGAAGGAAGGAAGGCAGGAAGGCAGGAAAGCAGGAAGGCAGGAAGAAAGGAAGGAAAGAAGGAAGGAAGGAAGGAAGGAAGGAAGGAAGGAAGGAAGGAAGGAAGGAAGGAAGGAAGGAAGGAAGGAAAGAAGGAAGGAAGGAAGAGAAAGAAGGAAGGAAAGGGAAGGGAGGAGAAGAAAATCAAGTCCTAAGGGGAAAGAGATTAACTTCAGACTTATAACTTGACACACCGATTTCTGAATTTCACATCAAAATAAGACTATTAAAATTAATAAAAGGCTTCAATCATACATGCACAAAACAAACATGAAATATTTATCTATAAAGTGACTTTGACACACTTAGTAAAAAAATAAATCTTAACACAAAAATAAATGCTGTGAGACCAGATTTTTTTTCAAAAATGATCCCCACGGTAACATTGTGGTTTTACATGTAAGCTTGTAGAGTTACATTCCATAGGGTCGGTATTTGAAATAATCTGCTTTTCTACATGTATAAATACATACTCATAATCAGTAGCTTAAATTGAAATTGGTTACAAATAACATAAACTGAGACTTTATTTGCAAATCATCTCTGGATTCAGGCAAATCACAGCAAATCTTCTCCATCAGTACCACTGAAATTTGTCATGTATGACTGCCTTCTCTCTAACTCTCTGAGGAGGGTCAGGGTCAAGCCTTATGCTGAGTTTGTTGAAGGGAAGGAGGAGGAAGCGCTTCCACGCCCCTAAGCCTGCTATAATATCCATAGCGAGCTGCTACTCCCCACCACACAGATACCTCCAAATGGAAGCATGACTGGACATGAGAGGCCAAAGCTACTAATAAAGTCATTAATCTCCTCTGTTTTAGAGGTCTAACACTAAAGAGGAAGAATGACCAATAGGTGACCTCAAAGGAGGGCTCAGAGAAATAAAAGTAAAAGAAAGTATGGAATATGCAGTTTTTACCTATGTATAACAACAATCACAACAAAAATACACTGTCTGGAAATATAACTCAAACAGTATTTCTGTTTCAGAAACTAAGCAAAACTTCTAATTCCACCCCCATCTATAGCTCAGCCTGGAATCCTTTATAACAATCCTACATGGTACGGGAATTATTTAACTATGTTTTTTTCTTCCTCATGAGATTGTATTAAGAACTGTGATCTCAATCACAGTCTGCCATGATATATTGCAAACAATAGATGTAATAAATTAAATTAGCTGATGAATTTAGTGCCACAAATTAGGGGAGGGGTCACTGAAATAACCCAACCAATGTGATGGTAGAAATGCATCTCACCTTTCCTAAAAAAATAATTTTGCCAGGTGTTGTAGAGAGTAGACACATCATATTAAATCTCATAAATTCTTGATATAAATCACTAGAATTAGTTAGTTTGCAAATTCCCTACCCCTATGCTGAGCGTGCTCAAGCCAGAGAAAGCAAAGTTGCTGGAGGGTCCCTTCGCACAAGCCACAACCAGGCCTAAACAGCCAGCATCAAAGAATGGCTCTCACCAAATCAACAGAATAATCGAAAATTTCCTAAACAGCAGAAACCATAGTTGTAGGAACCACTCAAATGTGATGACATCATCATTCTAAAATGAATCTTTTCACCCAAATCCATCATATTAATTTTTTAGAACCACGTTTTTTTGTTTTATTTTTCCTCCATCGTGTAGAAAAGCATTTGTACCTTCGAACTGACAGAGGGGTCTACGTTTTAGAACGTTAAAATCATCTCCAAGAATCCCTCTGTGTCTGTCATTCTCTCTATTAAGCTGCCCCAAAATTACTTTCTTACATTTGTCCTATTATTTTAGTTTTTAAATCATCTTTCACTCTTAATAGAAAATAAGCATGAAAATCTGGTATCTAGACAAAAAAAGTTTTCCACCTAGAATTTCTGTTTAATTTTTATTTTTCAATTAGAGTTTCAGGTGCACAGCATAGTGGTTAAACATATACTTTACAAAGCAATCCCCCTGATTAGTCTAGTATCCACCTGGCACTATACATACTTATTAAAATATTATTGACTATATTTCCTATTTTATTAAATTGTACTTTATTATCCCCATGACTGCTTTGTAACTATCAATTTTTACATCTTACTTCCTTCACCTTTTTTACCCAGCCCCCAAACCCCCTTCCATCTGACAATCACCAGTTTGTTCTCTGTATTTAGTGTCTGGTTTTTTGCTTATTTTGTTCCTTAGATTCCACACATAAGCGAAATCTCAAAATGGTTTCAGGACTTAAATGTAAGACCCAAAACCATAAAACTCCTAGAAGAAAACATAGGTAGCAAACTCTGACATTTCTCTTAGTAATATTTCTTCTGCTATATTTCTTCAGGCAGGAGAAACAAAAGAAACAATAAACAAAAAGAACTACATCAAACTAAAAAGTTTTTGCACTGCAAAGAAACCATCAAAAAAATAAAATAGAAGAAGATATTTGCCAATGATAACATCTAATAAGGGGTTACTATCGACCTAGAAGTTTTGAATTGCTCTGGAGATAATCAGAGAGGAAGGAAGCATGAGCCTTTCCAGTCTCCAAATTTCTCTGGATAAAATTCTCATGTGTATTTATTAGCATAAGTTCCCAAAGGCTGACATTTAAAGATAGTCCTTCTAGACTGTCACCTGGAAAAGCAGCAAAGGTACTTTCTTAAAAGTTTAGGGCATGAAAACAATAAAGTGGAATCATCAAAATGGTACTATTTCCATTAACCAAAAATTATTTTATGAAGAGACTATATAGGCTTGGAGTAGAATGCAATCGCCTGAGTTTATATCCTAACTCTGCTGTGACGTCTGTTGCTATGATATCTGGCTCAAAAGACCTCACGTCTACACTCCTGTTTCATTAGCAGTAGAATGGAAATAAGAAGATAGCACCTCGCAGGCTCGATGGGTACCTTGGGCCCTTGGAACAAAATCTGGCTCCCAGACACCCAGTAAGTTCTAACCATTATCACTGAATTAAGGTCTGTTTTCTCAAAGAAACACAAACATGCTGAAATCCTAAAAAAGAGGTAATTGACAGCTGACTGGAAGATAATGAGGCACTGTCTTGAAACACACTCCAGAGAGACTCATTTGGAAAGTATCTACAAAGGCGGAGTGGTACACAGCGCGAGGTGTTCCCGTGGCATGCCCCTAGAACAGTGTCACAAGGAAAAATGATCAAAGCCTATCGGAACTGATCTTTGCGCAGATATTTATACAATAGGGCTGGCAGCAAAAAAAAAAAAAAAAGGAAAAGAAGTGTTTATAAAACCAGTTGACAGCAAAAGAAATATTTGTTAAAATATTCTTACAAGGGGAACAAGCAAAGTTTCCTAAAAAAAAAAAAAAAAATCTGAAGAGAAGCAACTATTCACTTCCTCAAAGCATTGGATCGCCGGGGGTCACACTTTTTTTTATATCCAAGCAACGCGACTTCAGTCTCTACCCTACCTGCTTGGGGAAGTCCAGCGCCGCCTGTGATTGCTGGGCATTGCTGAGGGAAGTAGCCTATATTTTGTCACTTGTCACTGCTGATCCCAAATTTCTTCTCCCAGCTAGATCTCACCGGCCCTGCACACCATCCGGCCTTCCAGAGACAGCGCAGTTCAGCCCAGCACTGAGGGTCCCTCTTTCTTCATCCTCCAAGGCACACAGGATGCCAGGCAAGTCCCTTGTGAAGCTGGAAAGGTCGATGGGGGGTAGAGTCCGAAACAAAATACAACTTAAATTGGACTCGTTTACACATTCAAATTTCTAGACTGTCTTCTCTTTGTTGTTGTTGTTGTTGTTGTTGTTGTTGTTGTTGTTCTCTCACTGCTCATTTTCTTCCTTAAAGCTTAGCCAGCTGCCTTGGGCTGTGTGGTCTTCCTGCTAATTCTTCTGGCCCACATCTCCTCCCTAATCCAGAGCCCCCAACTTGTCCTGATCTACAGGAAGTCAGTCTAAATTAACCATCGCTTTATTATGCAAAATAAGTCAGTCCCTCCCTCTTAACCCTCCTAGATTCACCCTGGAGGTTTAGCTTTCTGTGATCTGAAGGCCCTGTAAGGATATGTCACAGGTAACATATCTCTCCACGAACCAATTGTGCTTTTCTGTTAAGGCCAGAACCACAAACCAAAATGGATACAAGTCCCATGTAGATCTCTCTCTCTCTAGATATAAATAGACAGACATAGATATAGGTACAGATATAGACATATAGATGGAGACATCACAGATGTCTCACACGCACACACACACACACACACAAGTATGATGCCTTATTTAAAGCAAAAGGGACTACAAACCAATCTAAAGGTATTTATATTAAAAATGGTAAAATGTGTGGATATACTGCCATCATAAATATGTGGACTTCTTAGCCAGATCTGGGTTCACACCCCAGGTCTGCCATGCAGCAGTCATGTATCCTCAGACAAGTCAAGATCTTAGAAACTCTTCCAGAATTTATTTCCTCATCAGGAAGAGAAGTAATCACATTTCAAAATCATTGGCAGGATTAAATGAGATGCTGTATATAAAGTAATTAATATACTGCATGAATCACAGTAAGCATGAGTAAAATAAGCAGCAAACCAAATTTAAAAAGAAAAAAAGAAAACATAAGCAGACAAGAAAACATATCAGAAGGAGATAAAGCAATGAAAAATGGCAACGCATTATCCCTTAGCTGCAACCCCCTCTTCCTGGGAATCCCTGGGGTCCTCAGAGAAGGGAACAGCCAGCAGGGCCCAGGAGACACTGACTAGGAAGGGTTGACATTTGGTTAGTATCAATTAGGTCCTACCAGAAGTTAAAATATTTCTAAACTGCTTTGTACCACCATCCTAGGCACCAAGAATGAAATCTCCTCTAGACCACATATTGAATTCTTCTCCTGAAACCCTTGGGACCTTCCCACAATTCACTGACTAAAGGTGAATGCCTGGCATTCCTGCTTGGGGCATTGCTCCAGGGCTGGGGTCCAGCATCATTTCTATTAGGTTGCTGACTTTGCCCTGTGGGTTGTTCGAATATTGTCATTATCCTCACTAAGGGAGGAGTGATCCACAGGTTAAAGAGAATCAAGCAGGTGTCTCCACCAAGGGTATAAATATACTCTTGCTATAAGGTATAGAAAAGTGAAGCAAAGACTAGATGTTTTTATGCCTTAAACACTTAAAGAGGGAAGGAAAAAGTGTGTGTGTGTGTGTGTGTGTGTGTGTGTGTGTGTGTGTGTGTGAGAGAGAGAGAGAGAGAGAGAGAGAGAGAGAGAGAGAGAGAGAGAAAGAGAGAGAGATTCAGAAACCATTTGATAGAAATTACCTTAAGGAACAGGTAATGAATACAATTACTGCGATTAACCCACTCTATCTTCTCTCGCTCAACATGCTTATAACAATGACAACTAATGATTAATTCTTCACCAAGATGGACACCTCTGAGATGTCCTATTGAAAAATTTCTTTCAAGAATTGTTAAAAATTGTTTCTAATTGTAAATTTTCAGGATTTCTTACTAAGGGTCGAGGGGGACCATCAACTTTTCCTTTGAAGCTGGCATAGAATACACCCATGTAACTGTCACAGAAAGATAACGTAAGCTTCCTCTTCACTTTACAATTGCGGCTCAGATTCCACTTAGAAGTGGTCTGGTGCTTAAAACTCAGTCATCTGTGATTTCAAATGCACTCCATTAGCTTCGACGTTCATATAGATAGATCCCCGACATCATTATGGAAAATCTTCAGAAATGTCAGTCACAGAAAAGTAGCCACCATTTCCTATGTAAATTTCCACTGTCACTTTTTAAAATCTGACTGATGTTAGAAGAAAGTGAGAATCGCACATTGTCCACAATAAAAAGGGGGCTAATCCCTTTGAGTGTTTAAGCCCTTAATTAAGTTAGTCAACTAAGATTTTAAGAGTCCTCTGAGTGTGAAGTCATATTTACTTGGACTTGTCTGTTACTATGAACTTTTCCTCTATCCAACAGAGGTGGCACTAAACCTGAAGGATGTGGTGGCCAGCCAGGTGGGCAGTCCACAGGGCAGAGAGGGCTGCAGCCTCCTGCCCACACCTGTCACAGACGGTGTTCATCAATTACAGAACTTTTCTCGGCCGAGCCCAAGCCAGGTCTGAGAATCTATCTCAGAGAACGACACAAAGATGGTATCACAAGGCCATTAGGATTCCAAGAAATAAAACTGATTTATCCTCTTGGAGCTAGCTAATGCATCTCTAATAACCATCACGGTGCCAGGCACAACACAGGCCCTGAGAAAATGATCAGCGAATGAATAATTCACTGAATGCCTGCCGAACATCTGAATTCTTCTACTGCTTGGAATGATGAGACCAAGCATGTGGGACAATCTCCTTGAACATACAAACGGCCTTCCCAACCACAACAAAATTATAAATAAGACTCAAAGGAGTCCCTGGTTAAAAAAAAAAAAGTGTTCCTATAGCAAAAATAAGTCCTGACGTGAATTCTGTAAACAGATCGATAGAAAGTTTCAAATGAATAGGTCTGGTAGGAGTGATCAATGGCGCTAACGGAAAGATTCAGCAGGCTCCAGGACAACAGAGGGAATTTGTCTTAGGACAGATTACCCGGCCACGTAAGGATGGGAAGCAGCAAGGCTAAGACCCATTGTCAGGTTAGTTGAAATCTGTACCTCTCCACACGTTAGTCCACTCTGTGAACACAAGGCAATTGGCTTGCCAGGCATAAAGCCTGGGCTTCTGTGTATGTATTTCCCATACAGCATGACTGGTGAGCCGTCAGAAGGAAGAGCGTGGTTATTTGAGGGGGGCCTCCTGACCACATCATTTGGTACAATTGTTACAGTGAAAATTATGTCACACTTAAATGGAATGTACATGTATGTGTGTCTAAAGCAGGAATTATTTATAGCACCTGGATTTCATTATGACTACTCCAACCCTTATGGCAGGGCCCTTCTCCGAGCTCTTAAATGCTTCTTACAGCGTTTTGCAGACCAAACACTGTCGGCGCCTTCAGATCTACTATCCCTCTCCATCACGCTCCGAGAGGCTGTCTGTGCAGACTGCGTTACACGGCTTCCTGAGCATTCTGGCTTCTGGTCCGATTTTAGATTTGGCAGAGCCAGAGGATGTGGGTTAGGGTATGTGTTCCCTGGGCTCCCTCCCACAGAGCGATGGGGAAAAAATGTGCTCCTCACACAAGCCTGTAACTCTGCCAAGAGGCACTGTCCTACAGTGACAGCCGGGGCGATATCCAGAGCCTGGCAATGGCTTCCTGCCTTCTATGGCTACCCTGGGTTCATGGGGTAGTGACGACTCCCACGCCTTCTACTCCTTGGGTGGGACACCGTTCTGTGTCGGTTCCCTTACTCTCGCCCATGTATTTGTAAGTTGTCCTTTCGTTAAACTCTCTTCTGTCTTGTGCCATTATTCTAATTTATATATATATATATATATATATATATATATATATATATATACACACACATATATATATATATACACATATATATATATATACACACATATATATATATACACACATATATATACACACACACACATACATATATAATTTAACTATATAATATATATGTGCCTATGTATATAATTTATATATGTATATATCTATACAGATATACGTATAGATATATACATAATTTTTATATATGTATATATAAACACATACATACACACACATATATGTGTATATATACATATATATATATAATTTTAATTTATATATATACCACAACACATTTAGCATTTTTTATTATTTTTTGGTATTTTTCTTTAGATTCCAATATATATATAATTTCTATCTTATTTCCATTTCCCTGAGACAAGGGGCAAGCATGCACCAAATCCTCTGGGTCATAGTAAGAGTAAAATTGAGTTTAGAATTTGACATAATTCTCAAACTCTTATTGCAAAGAAAGAAGCATATTTGAGCAGAGTTTTGACGACAATTAACAACAATGAAAATTTCTTAAGTGCTCACTATGTGTCAGACAACTACGGCAGGCATTTTCTATGTAACCCTTTAAATTCCCCTAAGTACTTTACAAGTCGTATTTTATTATTCTCATTTTTGTGACAGGTCATGAGTCTCAGATGTAATTTTAACGAGTCACACAACTAGGAAGCAGTAGAGCCAGGATGCAGACTTGGGTGCATCTGACACCTGAAGTGAAGCCCTTTACCACCATCTGACATCGACTCTCGCAGTGGAAGTAAGAGACACCTGCTCCTACTAATCAGTCACTGACACTTCAGAGTCACCAGAGCCAACAGAGGCTCAGGAGTTAATTATTTGCAGAATTCAATTCAGACAAATATGCAAAAGTATTTCTATGCTTCATTTTTTTCATCATCTGTTTTCTCGCATAGTACTTTTCACTTTTAAAATATTGTATGGTGATTTGGGCGTGTTGCATCTAGCACTCTCTGTGTGTTGTATTAAACATCCGTGTACCAATAAATGTGAATATTATTTGCACAGTGTCTAGTACGTTATAAGCACTTAATAAATATTTTAATCAATTAAGTTGTTACAGCAGCCTTTTTAAAACAGAAAATCAATGCCTGTATTCAGCATTTAGAGAAAGAACATCTTATCATGCACAGCCGAATAAGAGTTTTGATTATTTGATGCTGAAAAGGGAAACACAGCAAATTTTCAGATGAGTGTAATTGCACTGTGATAATTACACAGGTCTGATTTCATTATAGTAAATGCTAATTTAATGTGTGATTCATTATTCTAACTGGCACTAAAAATGCTTTTACTTCACATGCAATATGAAAACATTAGATCATTGGATTTTGGAAGGAAATAATTTTTTTTAGGGGCATTGCAGGATAAGTAAAGGACATTCAAACTATGGTTCACATAGAAAAAGGAAATTTCAGAAAAAGCAATTTAAGTTAACAGTTTTTGATCCATGGACCCTTTTCACCGTTTTTATAAAGCCTATGGACCCCGTTCTCATAACTATGCTTTTAAGTGAATAAAAGAAAATACATAGACTTATAAAGGAAACGAATTATATTGGGAAAGCTATCAAAATATTACAAGAATAATTTGATATAATAATATATTTTAGTGTAAAAATATTAATTCTCAATATGCAACAGTGTCTAATAAGCACTGTAATTGTAACTGTATTTGTAAAAACTGCAATGTGATATTATGATTATGATTATATCTATGATTACATTTATGATGGAGCTACTCACAATTTTTGTGGTTTGTTGCTTATATCATAATTGAAGGACTTGATAAATTTCAGTTTGCCAGACCTTGGTAAAATAAAGATAGAATTTTCATTCCTACGTTAAGTTCAATGAACCCCTGATTCTGTTGGTGGATCCCAAGGGAAGAAACTCCAATACCGAAGCATTGTAGATAGAGCATGAAAACAGGAAACACAGTAACCAGAAAGGATTATTAGCAAAGGCCTTCCGTTCTCCAAGATTGAGTAGAGAGAAAATGAAAGCTGTTGAAGAGGAATTAATTTTAGAGCCAAATATACTCTTGTTCTATAGAACAAAATAAAATGCTATTGAAAAAAAAAATAGTTAAAACAAACTTCAGCTGTCTGTTTCATAAAAGTCTTTGAAAAAGGAATATATTGGGTTTTTAAGTGATTGACAGCATGAAGTCTCTTTTTAAATTTCTAATGTAAGTTCAAAAAAAGGGAAAAAATGATAGAAGTATTCACTTGTTTGACATACATGATAAAAGCAAACATGTTCAAGAAATTGTAATTTTTCTGTCCATTTCTAAGAAAAAAATGAGAGTAAGGTAAGCTGATGTTAATTAAGAACTCATTATCTGGCATGTATAAAAGTTTGTCCCAATCTATGGTAGCTCTTGCAATTACTTTATTGGGCAACCACCAAGGCTGCTCAGTAAGCAGACATGCTAGAATCCACTTGGGTGGGTTTGTCTCCAAAATCTCATGTCTTGCAATATGATCCAATTCCAGGGATGCTGTCCATGTGGGCAGCCTAACAATTACTCTATAGTTTTATACTTGCTTTTTATTTTTCTTATTAAATTTATTGGGGTGACGTTGGTTAATAAAATTATACAGGTTTCAAGTATATAATTCTATAATACATTATCTGTACATTGATTGCATTGTGTGTTCACCACTCAAAGTCAAATTTCCTTCCGTCACCACATAGCTGACCCCTTTACCTCTATCTACCTCCCCCCTGCCCACTTTCGCCCTGGTAACCACTAAACTATTGACTTTGTCTTTGCGTTTTCACTTGTCTTGTTTGTCTGTTGCTTTCAGTTCTATATCCCACATATGAGTGGAATAATATGGTCCTCAACCTTTTCTGACTTATTTTGTTTACCACCTACTCTTTAAACAGATTTACCAAAGACCAAACTAAGCCAGAAGTGGCAAAAATGGAGATAAAACCATTATTAACTAACAGTTTCTCACTTTCTCCTTTTTCATGAATACCTGATCCATTATGTGGGAAACTTTCTGATATTAAATTGTATTCTTTTAGAAACAATGTTTAACCATTATTGGGGCTTACATATTTTAAAAAGTCGTAAAGTTCTTAATTTTCTAGCTTCTTCAAAAAATTTCTTTATTTCCATTTAGGGAAAACCTGCAGCTTTCTTTTGACAAATTTTTTTTTAAAGATGTGTTAGCCATTTGTTTTTCACCAAAGACATTATTCAATGGGAAATTAACTTATAGTATCAAAATAATGCAAAAGTATAGAACTGTTATCATCGTTGGGCCAATACAGAGCAGCCAAATATTTATTTTTTTTTAACATTAATATGTTTAATTCTAGTTTGGTTTAAGAACTGAATATTAAGGCCATAAAATGCTAATATTATCTGAAGCAAAAAAAAAATAGTAAATATTTCGATTAATAAAACAACAAGGATTTAAAATACTAATTTCACATTTACTTAAGAAAATATCCTGTTATAACTACATCATCATCCTTGAGTTTGCAAGGGCTTCTAATCTAATTTGTGCACAATTTGTGCCAGATATAACATTAAATCATCAGATTAATGCATAATACGTGAAGTTAAGAGGCAGCACAATACCTGGGTTTGTGAGAGCAGTCTGAATAAAAGTAAAAATGTAAGTTTGTTTTTATGTCTACAATTTTCCAAACATGTTTTTAGGTGAGTTTCATGTGGCCTTGTTAGTGACAATTTTCAGAAAACATCATCACGCAACTTTAAAACTTTTGAGTGGGCTAGATTGCCTTGGCTCAAACTTGGCCCAAGATTTTTCTGTTGTTTCTATGAAATATACAATAGCAGGTGCTCATATAGACCTTAGAATTTGGCACTTCATTTATTACCAACCTCTATCCCATGAACATTCAAAGTATCTGTTAAGCATGGAAAGGCACTTTCCACACATCTGCACACTAATTAAGAATCTATGATGATTCCCATTGACACAGATTTTAATCTACTAATATATTAGCATTTATTAAGCAAAAATTAGACCTACTACTTTTACAGTTAAGTGTCCTTATTCATACGATAGCGCTATTAAGTATAGCCACATGCCTTAGATGTTACCTTCTCTTTCCAAAATTATCATCTAATTAATAGACATCGAGGGGTGAAGGGCATAAAAAGGGAAGCACTGTGCTAAATACCTGAACAATATCAGCTTATTTAATGCTCAGCTCCCCTGTGAAGCGGTATTACTGTCTTGCCTTTGCGAGAAAACTGAGGCTCACGGAGAGTAATTAACATGCCAAATGTCACCTGGCATTCAGATCATGAGCAACTGCTGAAAAATATACAAAGACCTGGAAGAGTGAGAGGCGTGGTTTTGCAAATTTTATGTTTTGGGTCTTATTTGGTCTTTCTTTACTGTTCCGGAGATACATTTGGAACTTAAGGAACGTGTGCATTTCGAGGAGGAGGAGAGAAGCTTCCGGAATTCGGATGTAGAGAATCCAGTAGATGGGCTGAGGAAAAGCCTGCAGTGGGGAAGAAGGGAAGTGTGTAGGAGGCCAGGCTGGATTAAAATAGAAACTGAGAAATGGAGCCAAAAGGCAGCCTAGGGCGGTCCCTTTCAAATCGCTGAGCTCCTGATTTTTGTAGGAAAAGAAAAAAGGATATTTGAACTATGATGGACTTTGGGAAGCTTTAACTTTTATTTGAAAGCATGGAGAGAGCTCATGAGCAGAAATGGGAAGGACAACCTTGCAGGTGAGTGGCAGTGTTCCCCAAGACGGGTCTCGAGAACGTCTCACCAAGAAAAATCAGATGGTGTGAGCTCCCAGGTGCTGCTACACTTCACCGTAGAGTAAAAATGAGTATTAAATAGCTTCTCAAATCTTTTTAGTACTTGTCTTTTTCCCCGAAATTTATTTATATGCAGTGTAGTTATTTAGAATCTCGAAATACAATGAAAATAGACTCATCACAGACCTTATGTTCTGTGCCATCTAGATCTAAGGAGTAACATTCTAAGGCCACTGAGTTGGCAAGGAAGCTCTATAGAAACAGGGACATTTAAAGAGACAACAGTAGAAAACGTGTAAAATGTGCCTGGAATTAGACGAGGCTGACAAAGCTACAGTAATATGAGAACTTTTTAAAAACCCTAGTTAACACAAAGCCATGTGTGATGGCCCATCGTACTTATTTTCTGCTAGATCTAAAAGTGCCTATTTTTTTTTCTGACCATCACTCTGGCAAATGATCCTAATGACCTTTGTACAAAATTTCATTACAGCCATTGTCCTTCTACAATGCCATTGTCCTTCTACAATGCCAGAGTCTACATCATGTATGGTTTTTTGGGGGATGGGACTATAAGTTTATTTTTAAAAAGGGTCAAGATCTTTTCATCGTGTTTTCACCTTTGCATCCCTGGCTAACAAATTTCCTGGGACACAGTAAGCACTCGATACCTGATTAAATAACCTTCTAACTGACTGATCAATTAACGAAGTGAATGGAGGCTGGGTGGGTAACCGAATGAGTGGCTCAATAGAAACTCGTTTCTTTGAAATAAGCTATATAGCAATGAAACATATTTCCGTTGTTAGAGGTTTTCAAGGGTGGGTAACATTATCGTTCGCCAGGAATATAGCAGAAAGAATTTAACATGAGGTGAGTGTTAGACTAAGCTTGCTTTGCTTTGCTTTGTATGCTTCGGCCAAGCTAAGAGTCCCTCATTCTATTGATATTTGTACCATGAAAAGGATGGAACAGATCTGTGGAAGATGCAGAGTGATACATTTTAGCATGACAATAAGACCCACAGCAATAACAGACTTTTTTTTCCCCCTAAGCACAAATAAAGCATCCTGTGCTTTCATTTGTCGATAGCATGCTGGCCAGTTCTTAAGGACAAGCTACTGTGCAACATAATGCTCCATTTTAAAAGAAGGTAATGGTAAACAGCAGATCCGGAAAGGCTGTACTCAGAGGGCCGCTTAGTTCTGAATGCTGAAATGCCCCTTAGCCTTAAGAGTAGGACTGTCAAAGAAGAAAGTACAGCCTGAACAGCTCTTGCTAGAAGGGAACGCCCAGCCCCACAGTCAAGGTCAAGGGCAGTGAGTGGCACAGCAGGCTCTCGAGCCTGCCCATTACCTTTAGAAAACTCAGAAGTGAACAATATGATTTGTTTCTTCGTGATTCCCTAATGGAATTAGGGTGCTCCGGATTTTGTTATTTTAGACCTATAAATAAAACAGTTGGGGCAGGGAGAGGAAGAGGAGGGGAAAAGGGAGGAAGAAAGAGAAAGAAGAAATCGAGGGAAGAAGAGAGGCAGGGAGGGCGGGAGGGAGAGAGACAATTTCTTTGTCTTCTTTCAGATTCAACAAAGAAACGAGAATGGGTTCTATCATTTTCACACGCAGTTTAGTAGATCTGGAATGCTATGAAACATCTGTCTTGACATAGTTACCTCCCTTCCTAAATATTAATATTGTCTTTGTAAAACTTTCTTCATCTATCCAAATGGAGTTTAAGAACAAGCAGAGTAACTACCACACTCACCCACACCAAAGGTACAACTTACATATTCGAGCTTGAGGCAAAGCTACACTTTGAAGCCTCTGATAAAAATAAACAGTGAGATACTTCTGTGTTCTGTCCTTCCAGATAACAAAGCACAGGTAAGCACTAAATGCAACAGAGACGGTTCCTAGGGAAGCAGTGTACCGCCGGCCATTAGCTGGCATTTCAGGTCTAATTGCCAGGTCTTGAATTCTGTGCCTCACACCCACAGACTCTGACCTCAAGTTATTTTCCCTTTCTAAGTCTGCATTGCCTCCTTTGTAAATGGAGATAAAGATGATATCTACTTTGTGGGGTTGTAAGCATTAAGGAGAGTACTTCCTGTAAAGGTACCCAGCCTAATACCTGCCATGTAATACACTCAGTAAATTATATCATCGTCCTTACCAGCAAGTCTTGACTTTCTGAGGCTTTCTATGTTGCCTGTCTCAGTGAATCACATGTGAGAAAACTATACGCAGTCAGAATAACTCGAGGAGCTATTCTGGAACAAATTCAAGGGCGGGTATATTTCAGGTTATTTTGCCAGGCTCTTTGCACTTTAAGATATCATTTAGTATCATTTTGAAAGACATCACTCATAGTTCTTTTCCTCGTTTCATTCGGACCTTGGCTCAAATGTCACCTTCTCAGGGAGACCTCACTTGACATCCCCTCCTGCCAGTCCTCTATCACGTTACTCTATTTTAATTCTCTGCTGGCACTTTCCAGTAGCTCCTTTACCATCTGCCCTCTCTGCCCTTCCTCCCACACAGACCTTGTATGTCTTCTTGTCTGTTCTTTCTCTAGTGCCTAAAACAGTCCCTGGCCTTGATAAGCCCTAGAAAAAAAGACTTGCTGACTGCATGAACAGGTGCTTACGTGAGTCTGTGGTAGATGCCGGCATCGGGGTGATTTGGTGGCAAGGGTCGATCACAACATCGTGGTGGCCTAGTCAGAATGCCACCCAGTGGGCCTTAAACCGCTATCTTTAGGATTTGTTTCTAGGAACAACCAAGAGAAAGGAAATACTACTGTCCCCTTTCTCACTACTTTCTGGCCATACCATCTCTCTTCTAGATTCTAAAAGCTGATGTCACCACCAGGGTCACTGTCATCCCCTCTTCCTGGAACTCTCTCACTAAACCCGCAACAGCTGCTGGCTCTAGCCCATCACTCAGGCACCCCCTGCAGAGAGGCTCTGCCAGCAGCAGTGTCATCTCCTTCCTCTCACGACCATTATTGTCTCACTCGGGTCCTTCACTGGGTCCTTCAAAACACTTGCCGCAATTTGTAATCCTTTAACCTGTTTACTCTCATTCTATTTTGCCCATTAAAATACAGCCTTCATGAGAGCAAGCCCAATGTTGTGTTATTCATTGCTGCATCTGTAGTATCTTATACAAGTCCTACACACAACTGGAGTTTGATAAATAAATACAAAAGAAAGAGGGACGCAAAAGAACCAGGGGCAGAGAGAAGAAGTACTTAGAGCAGTACTTCAGTCAATCTTCACTTACTGAGCAGCTATTTTTTTGACCTCAGGAAGACACTGCATTCTGTACCATGAAGCACAATTCTCCCCGAGTCTCATAAAAAATATAAATTCCATATTTAGTAAATGTTTAGTATTTCATTGTTATTGCAAAATCCTGAAAGAAACAGCAACAGCCTCATTTCTTTGACCCCTGATCCATAACTCTCTATCCTTTATCCTAAGAACTGTAGGAAATGACGATGAATCACCTTCCCACTAAACTTCTATTTCTCATTTTCTTGCCCCTGGCTCTATTCCCCCACTTCAAGAGCCCTAAGTCAATCAAACTTTCATAAGCAAATCTCCTTAACAAATGCAAAACTCACTTCCCACCAAACAACCTTAATTTAGCACAAACTTTAAATTTCAAAGGAAATTAGAACGTGCTTTTCTTTAAATGTCAGGACTGGATATTCAGATGAAATAATGAAGGGAGAGGAAACATTTCCTTCCAATAAAAAAAAAGATTGCTAGTTGTGCTAAGTACTAAAAATATTACGTTTTAAATATGCCTGCCTGCGTATACCACTGATAGGCATCCTAATGATTCGCTTAAAGCTTACCTCCTATCCTGATTACTGGGAAGATGGGAACATGGGCTCTGAGCTTCAAAAGACAGCCTTCACCTCTGTGAAGGCTGATTCAACAACCCCTGCCTTCAGGGGTTAAAACCTGTAGTTTTCAAATATCATTCCTCATTTTCACAGTAACCGAAAATCTCTTTGCTATGTGCAGGCCAGTAAATTCTTCACCTTCTTACTCTTAGAGAAGCAGTTTTTAAGTACACCTAATTTGTGTTGTTTAGGAAGAAATAAAGCTCAGGCAGTTTTATAAACAGTGTTTTTATAAAAGTTTGGATATTCTCTTAAAACCTATTAGGATTTTCCAGGTTTGGTGTCGAGAACCTGATAATTATGACTGTGGAAGTTTTGTTACATATTGAAGTACATGGTATAATCTTTCAATTCATCAGACAGAAGTTCAGCTCTAAAGATGCAGAAAACAAAAAACAGATCTTCAGAAAGGATTTGTTCACAACACAAAAAAATTTCACCCAACATTCTGTTTTCTCTCCAAGCTCATTTTCCAAAAGGCCTTCAATTTCTCTAATTATATCAGAAAAGGCTTCTTGGTGAGTTACTAAAATGGGATTAACATTCCTCTTCCACACGTATTTATTCCTAATGTAATCTTTGTGTCTTATTAAGAGACGTGATATTTATTAATTTCAAATGTCTCTGAAGACTTATTCAAAGATCGGTAATATACAAAGCGATGTGAATGTATCCAACACATGTGGCAATCAATCAGGGCACAAAAAGAAATATTTCATTTAGCTATTTCCTCTTATTCGTTTTTCATTTTTTTAATATTTATAATGTTTAGTATATTAGGGAAGTAAGACATATGTATAATAAATGCTTTTGTTTTATAAGATTGAGTGCTGATTACACCAAACCTTGGAGAGGCACAATCAAAAAGTTTGAAAACAGTGAAAGATTGGACGAAGTCACACAATAAGGAAAATACATTGAAAGCCCTGGTCTTAATCAAAGATATCCCAAATAGCAAGCTAATGACATAATTATCCACTTCAGGATAAAATCTAAATTTTGTAACATTTTGTAAAAAAGAGATAACTGATATCCTGTGTAAAAAATACAGACTCAATAGACAAAATATCCATAGGAAATGCTGTTTTTAATGGTAGATGATACCTGCCTGGGGGCAGAGAATTTTACTTTACGAAGATGCCAAAAAGATATTTTAAATGTTGAATTACTCCCTCCCCCTATTTACTTTGGTAAAGTGTTCCAGACACAGGGCCTTATGAAACAAAATGAATATTCTCTCTTTAGTGATTACAGCGCTTAAGGAAATTATACTAAATTCAATTACACGGAGATGATTCAGCCCTTTGAATAATGATTCCCTTAACTAACACAGTTATTATCATAGGTGAGGTTATATAATAGAAAAGTTTAAAAGAGATTGTAACCACCCCTGATATATTCTCACTCATACAGAAAACAGTGCTGAAGATTGAAACCAGTTAATGTTGCTCGATCTTTGCTGAGCTTATAGAAGGGTCTTTGCAATTTCTTTTTGACTTTCAAATGTAAACTTTGGCCAATACCAAAAAATTGTTACAACTTCCTACCTAGTGTTTTGTTATTACCTGTCCAATTATAATAGTTTATATTTATATAGCATTATGTACCACTGTTCTAAATTAATCATGTTCATTATTTTCATTTTATTGCTGTAACAACTATGGCATATGAACTATTAGGTAAGATTTTTATCACCAATTTACAGAGTGATAAAAATTAAAATAAGATGGGGAAGGTGAAGTGACTCTCTCAAGTTCTCACAGATAGTTAAGACTTGGAACTGAGATTTAAACTCAAAAAGTCTGCTTCATAATATTTGCTCTTAACTCCATTAAACTAAAGCTACTATACAAAATAAGGAAAAATCAAAAACAACGTCCATACTGACTCATATGGAGAATAAATTAAGGACAGAAGAATCTGATGTGGGCCAGAATAATTACTTAGGAATAGTCCTGTGGAATTTTATGCAAACTGTGTTGGATAATTTTTGTCTTTATATAAAACAATAACAAAAATACAGCTGTTTACTAAATACTCACTCCCCTTGCCTAGACTCATACAATAGTTACAATAAAGACAAGTAAAAATTTCAAGTCCTTATTTTCATAACTTCATACCCAAAACCTGTGAGTCCAAGGAGGAGGAGGAGATAAAAGAGTATTAGAAAGATACAGCCAAAGGGGAGGGGATTTGGAGGGTTGGGAGAAATGGGTGTAGAGTTAAAGAAGTACAAATTATTATTTGATAGATGATCACGGGGATGGGGAGCACGGCAGAGGGAATGCAGTTAGCATGAATGCAATGCAATGCAAGGGAAAAGAGAGTAATCAGGGGGATCATTTTATAAACTATATAAGTCTAACCAATGTACTATATACTTGAAACTAATAAAATAAAATTAAAAAAAAAAAAGCCTTCCTGAAAAAAAAAAGCCATGACAAATAAGGCTGATTCAGAATCTCTCTCATAGAGAGGATGACTATTTGTTTTCATCCTCAAGTGCAATTATGCCAGAAGTAGTTAATTACATACCCTCCCCTCAGCTACTTTCATATTTTGTATGCTCTGTTCCATCGCACTAACCACACTATTATAACTAACCACCCAGCACCTTCTAAATGTTTTCTGTTCCATTCTGAGCACCAGTTTAGAGCTCTGCTCTCTGTGGCTCATGTAACTGTTCCAGGTTTTGCCACCCACTCTTCCACCAGAAACTCCTCTCTCTCCTTTGAGCCCTTTTATTCTCTTGGGCTTTGGTTTTATATCCAGTTTTGTGCTTTATTACCAGTCAAACGATCACCTGTCTAGTTTCACCATTACTAACTACCACTAATAACAGCAATCTGCAAGCTTTACGCTAGGCACTCAATGTTCATTTCTCTAATGCTGATCAACCAAGCAAGGTAAGAACTAATCATAGGCGAGGCCAGAGAAGGTTCTTCTCGGGAAGTGACCTTTAAGGGAACAGCTTAAATGTAAGAAGGGTTTCAACCTCTGAAGATGGCGTCAAAACTAATCCATGCAGAGGGCTCAGCATATGCAAACATCCTTAATTAGGAGAAGCCGGAGGATTTAGGACAATGCAGTGTGACTGTAGTAGTACAGTGAATGCCTACTGACGATCGCTTCCTAAATGAAGGCTCGGATCCACTTGCCATGTTTGACAATCCATACCATTCAGAGGCAAATTAATAGCTAACACTGACGAAACACTAGGAGGTGAACAGCAATTAAAATAGTTGAGTGGGTTTTATTAACACTCTTGACCAGAGGCAGACCTAAGTAAGGACTTGGACAAAGCTGAAATTAAATAATTTATATGCCTTAATGATTACATCCTCAGCATAACCTTTTCTGCACTTCTAAAACATCCTTTGGCTGTGGTGCAAATATATAGCCTAACCCCACCCGAATCCCCTAGACAGGCTGTCACCCGAGAATGTGCTCCCCTGAGGAACGCATTTGGAGATCTTAAAACTCATTTTACACTTTCGTTAGTAATTCGATAATTATCCAGAAGGGAAAAGGTGACAGGGAAAAGGCAGCTTCCTCTTTCATAAGAATATCATCCAGCAGGACTTCGATAACCCACTAGTTTCCTCAAAAATGTCTAAGCACCTCCCTGAGATACTGTTATAGGAATGCATAAGACACAGTCCCCGACCTTTTAGCAGCTATTGATACCATTTATTAAGCGCTAGGTGCTTGTATTAGGTCCATAATATCTATTATATTATTTAATCTAATGAAAGTGTGATTATACCAATTTTATACTTGAGAAAACTGAAGCCTAGAGAAGTAACAACCTTACCTATTGGGAAATTCTTACATTTGTCATTCATCATTCTTACTTCCCTTCTTGTCCCTTGGATAAAGATACCATAAAATATTTAATATGACTTAGTGACATTGGTGAACCTTAAAGTTAAGGTCTAAGGTCTGTGAGAGAGAAGGCCATTGGAAAGGTCCATAGGGTCCTTAGGATCCATTCTTATGAAAGGACTTGGGGACAATGCCGTAAAGAATGGACACTAATGCTATAATCCGAAGTTGTATGGGCACACTCTCGGAGCAGGCTGACTTACTCTGACCACTGTTATTTGATAGAATGGGGCTGGGACCTACACGTGGTCAAACAATAGTCACTGAGTAAGAAGACAACTAGCTAATTACTTAATCATTTTGTGTTTCCTCATAACGTTTTGGCCAAAGGAATTTAAAACAAAACTCTGTGTAAAGATAAGAGAAAACCACTTGCTTAGCTCTGCCTGTCATTCTCTTATGCCCTAAAGTTCCACATTCAGAAAATTGTTCCTTTAAATCAAGGTATTAACCTTTGAAATAAATTAGGAATTACTAAACAAGGTATACCTTACAGTAAATTCATTTGCCTTTTTCTTTTTTGAGAGAGATTTTGATTAATGAAGTTGGGAGTGATAGTAAGAATTATAATAAATAAAGAAAAAGGTTTATATAGGAAAGACTAGAGGTGATTCCTGTCAATCTAAAACTTAGACTATCATTTGAAAAGTTTGGGCTTTACCTAAATATGTATGCAATAGAAATACGTACATGCTCACAAAAGATCTGTACCACAGTACTGACAAAGTACTGGTGGCAGAAAGTAACAACTGGAATTATCGAAATTTCTACCACAACTAGAAGGGCTAAGATAACTGTCGTATATTCACACAGATAAACACTATAAGCCATGGGGGTAAATTAATCATTGCTACACAAAACAACATGGGTAAGTCCTACAGATGTAATGGTCATCAAAAGAAGTCATACACAAAAGAGTTCATATTGGGTGATTTTATTTACCCAACTATTAAAAAAACAAGGAATCAAAGCAATGCCATTAAATGTGGTGATCACTGTCTCATAAGGGCTGGGCAGTTAATGACTAGTGACCGTAGGGGTCCACAGCAAGGCATTTGCAGTGCCAATTACATGGGGGTTTTCAGTTTGTGAAAATTCACTGAGCTGTACATTACCAACATGGTCATTTTTTCTATATGTATATTATGTCCCTCCAAAAAAAAAAGAAGAAAGGAGAAAAAAAGGAGTGATTTTGCATCAGAAGCCTAGAATTAATGTTAAGTCCCTAATCACTTAACCTCTCTTAAGTCTTAAGTTATTTGTCTATAAAATAGGAATGATACCTACCATACCAGAATAAATGAGATTAAAAATGGTGACGTGCTTTGTAAAGTTCTGTATAACTGTTAAATATTTATACAAGTGGTTGTCATTTCTAGCTGTGAGTGAGTTTCACCTAAAGTGATAATAATGACAAGTAAATAGATGTCCTAGTCTCACTGACCTACAAATTTTGATTCACTAGATATGAAGAGATTTTGATTCACTAGTTATGGAGGCCAATGCATCTCTAATTTCAGAAACTGCACGGGTGACACAGCCACAATTTGGTACCATTGATTTAGAAATATCTCCTTATTTCAAAAAGTTAATATTGCTATTTCAAGCTCATTTCTGGGATCTGTGTAATTTGTCTACATTTTGCCAATCACACATTACACAGGCACAATGAATTTTCAGAAAATCTAAAGCAGCTGGAGTAACCAGCACCTTAAGAGTGAGTAAGAGCATTGATGAGCAAACAGACATCCATAGTAAACCAAGTATCTGATGAAAAATACTTTTTATCTGTGAAAAACTTGCAAAAAAATATAAGAGCAGAACATCTTCAGAGCGGTATCTTAAGCCTAAATGTATGCCATGGCATATCTACGTCAGAAATTATGAACCAATTTACACTTTGTGTTTATCGTCTGCTTATGAAACAAATGCCAGCTGTCAGAACAGTTTTTTAGTAATATTTCTTTTGACAACCTTTTTGTATTTTTAATGGTATGTTGTTTCAACACCAGGGCTCTTTGACATATAAAATTGTAAGACTTAAAGTACATCAATTCCCATTCAATAAGTAAAAATGCATAAAATCAGAATTCTGAGGTTTTTCTTTGAATCCCTGTGAGATTGGAATTGCTTCATTTCTCTTCCTGTAATTTCTAATTTTCTCCTTAGATAAATTCATTACACACAAGAAAGGGTTCGTAGCAAGGCAATCCAACATTTGCATTTTGCATGTGTATATGTTGTCCCAACAGTAAATATTGAATAAACAACTGCTGAGTTTAACATGTTAGTCATTTTGAGACTAGATCGTATTCCATAACCAAAGACCATATATTTTATGCAGTCATGTTGTTAAAATGCAGTTAAAACTAATAACTCTTCTTTCAATCTCTAAAGCTATATTTGTGTGAGACTTCTATAGACCAATGTACAGTGGAATAAATTCTGAATTGAATTTTTAATGCTGTTATGTGTATGTTAACTGTTTGTTGCCTTTATTTTCTGTTTTAAAGCCCTGGTTAGCATTATTCATAGCGCGAAAAGAATCTATTCTAGCAGCATCTTATCCTTTTCTTTTATCTGGAAGAATTTGTCAAATGGGTAACAGTTTAAATTAACAAAAAAAATGCAACAATGAAAAGCCACTTATTTCTTAAAATCTTGCTTAAATTTAACTATGTGTAATTCCTAAATTCCAAGCCATCTTAAAAAATAAAACACCACAAAAATAGTAAATACATCATTTGTGACTAAGAGCATCTGAAGAAAAACAGAAAGTATAAAGAAGTAACTGAGTAATATCGGGGTGATAAGGAATTTTCCATTGTCAACAGATGGCGTCATCCAAAACATAGTGCAGAGAATTATAGAATATTCAACAGTAAACATTAAAAATTCATAGTTTGATTAGTGCTATTTTATCATATAAATAATTAAAATAAATGTTTGGTACTGCCCTATTATTTGACATTGTTAAGGTATGTGCTATTCCAACTACGTTTGTTTTGTTGTTCTTCC